>ML784342.1:154754-175684 GCA_009831015.1 Picea engelmannii | reverse complement strand
TTTTATTAGTTTCTAGTTTCCCTTTAGATTTCTTAACTCAGATCATTTCTCTTTGGTTTCCATACGAGACCTTAGGGTGGCCAACGGAGCCGTTAAACTCGTCAGGGTGGTCCATTCCAAACGGCTTGGGTTATTAGACAACCTCGGACCGGTTCCACTCTCCCAGTTGACAGACGGTCAATTTCGCCCATCAACAATAATCCTTTGTTTCTCAGTCCATTAGCTGATCATAGTCCAGAAAAGAAATCTCCATCTCCTGAAAACCAAGGTTCAGGGACAAAACATAAGAGTTGTAATATACAAGGGATTTTTTCACCTGCAGCATCACCAATCTTTCTCACTCCCAAAGCTCTGAACACAGCTAATATGGCCACAGACAGAATGGACCAAATAGTTGCAGCTAGGTATGCTCCCCTGGTACTACCACAAGTCATGTATGCTTTTCCACCAAATGATTATATAAGATATCTTCCCAGATTTAATGGAGATGGATCAGTTACTGCTGAAGAGCATTTGAGTTTGTTTTATAGTTTTGATGACAATTTCAATGTAGAACATACTGATGTGTGGATGATATTATTCATACAGAGTTTAAATAGGGAAGCAAGAAAGTGGTTCAGGAGTTTGCCTACTAATTCAATAGTTGATGTTGTAGCTTTAGATGAGGCCTTTCTCAATCAATGGGCAGATAAAAAAGACTTTCAATACTACATTACTGAATTTGGTGCTTTAAGGAGGAAACAAGGTGAATTAATACCTGATTTTACCAAAAGGTTCAACCTGATGCATGGTAAAATTCCAGAGGAGATAAAACCTTCAGAGACATCAGCTAAAATCACTTTTGCCAATGCATTCGATGCCAAATTTTACTTGTTTCTTAGGGAAAGAAGAGCCACTACCCTCAGCCTAATTCAAGATGCAGCTATTGAGGTAGAATGAAACATATTAGCGGTAGACAAATTGATGTCCAGAAGTGACAGAGATAGAAAAAAGCAAAAGGAAGAGTTGCCTTCATCTTCTAATTCAACATCCGATATTAAAATGGATGAAATGACTAAGATGTTGAAAAATTTGACATCTGATATGGAAAGGTTTAATATGGAACAAAAACAACCCAATATACCTACACAGAAGGGCGGTTACAGAAATCCAAATCAGTTCAGGAGACCAAACAATGTACCTCAAATTTTACCAAGAGAAAGAAAAAATCAAGATGGCCAAAAGATGTTACCTCCTTTTAAGAATAATGTAGTAGATGAGGAGGAAGATAATGATGGTACAGAAGAAGACCCTACAGTTCATTTGAATGATTATGAATCATCTCCTCTACATGTGACACAACAAGAATATGAAGACACATTGATTGCAAATCAGTTTGAGGAAGGGGATGGAGAGGAGATTGTCCAGCATGAACCTACAGGGAAAAAATACAATCTCAGATCTGGTTCCCAGGCACCTAAAGTAGATATACCTATTTCTACAAAGAAATACAGTACTTCAGTTAAGACAGGGGAAATCAAAGGTGTTCCCAATGTCCAAGTTGATCATTCATTGAAGCAACTTGTCAAAGATAGCATTGCTGACATAAGGGAACCAGATAAAAATGTTCCTGTTTTCAATTTAGAACATGAAATCAACAAAATCAAGATTCCAGTACCATTATTAGAACTCTTGAAAACAGAACCATTCAGAAAAACTATCCTTAAGGCTCTAGAAGCTCCAGCCCATATCACCTTCTCAGATATAGTCAACATTGAAGATGAAAACCCTGCCATTACTATTGGACCTCACATTGAAGACAAAATTGATGCCTCTCCACCATTTTACATTTCACTAAATATCCATGACAAGATACTGCATAATTGCTTAATGGATTCTGGTGCTTCACATAATGTCATGCCTAAGGTGGTGATGGAAGAATTAGGGTTGGACATTACTAGACCAGATCATGATCTATATTCTTTTTATTCCAAGAAAGTCAAATGTCTTGGGCTTATGAAAGATGTGGTTGTAACTCTTTCCCAATTACCTATGAAGAGTGTGGTATTAGATGTTATCGTGGCTGATATACCACCAAAATTTGGGATGCTTCTTTCAAGATCTTGGGCTAAAAAGGTAGGTGGCACTCTGCAGATGGACCTAAGCTATGCAACCATACCTATTTTTGATGGAAAACAATAGAGATTATATAGAGAAATTAAACTGGCTTATTTGGTAAGTGATCACGATAATCCCACTAATAATCCTATATATGTTGTAGAAGATGATATGGGTTCTTCTATTTTTCATATGGATGGGGAAATGGAAAAATTATCAGTCAGAAAGTCAATAACTGCAGTAGGAGATAGTGAAGACCATTTTGTTTAGAAAAAGTATTTTGATGGGGCTTGTTTTAAAGAAGGTTTTGGAGCTGGTATTTTCTTTATTTCCCCTACCAAGGAGGTTATTCCAATGTCATATAAACTTGAATTTGATACCACTAATAACATCAGTGAGTATGAAGCTTTGTTGTTAGGTTTGAAAGCCACAAGAGACATGGGAATAAATAAGTTGTCTATTTTTGGAGACTCTGAACTTATTGTTCACCAGGTTAGAAACATATATCAAACCAAACAAAAAAGATTGAAACAATACAAAAATGAGGTGTGGGATTATGTGGATAATTTCTTCTTGGCATTGAATATTACTTTTGTTCACAAGGATTTAAATCAGCAGGCTGACTCTTTGGCATTTGCAGCAAGCAACTTTAAAACTCTGATGTTTCCTAATCTGAAGTTTCAAATTGAAGTCAGACATAGACCCTCAATTCCGAATAATATAAAACATTGGCAGGTTTTTAAGGATGATGAGGAAATTCATAGATTTTTGAAAACCATTGAAGATTTTTCTAATATTTCAATTGATCAAGATGACGAAGATGCAGAAGAAGAAATACACACTGCAGAAGTTCTTCAAGATACTATTGTTGGTCACAAGATCATCAAATTGAAGACAAACCATTTGCCTAAGGGTTTGGTTCCATTAGAAAGGTTGTTCGATCATAATGATGTCTCTAGGAGGGTTGTTATCCAAACAGAAGAAACAGATGTGGAAGACTATGACATTAGTTCGGATGCAAATCCCAGGTTGGTAAAAGTATCTAGGAAACTGTCAAAAAAACAGAAGGAAACATATATTGAATTAATGAAACAATATTCAGATATATTTTCCTAGTCTTATGAAGATCTGAAAGTGTTTGATACAAAAATTATTCAGCATAAAATCCCTCTGAAACCTGGATCAAAACCCGTAAAACAGAAATTCAGGCAATTCAATCCTTTACTGTTACCAATAATAGAAAAGGAGTTGAAGAGGCTGCTAGAAGAAAAAATCATAGTGCCACTGAGATACTCAGAATGGGTAGCAAACCTTATGCCCGTGAGGAAAAAGAATGGAGAGATAAGGATCTGTGTAGACTTCCAGAATCTAAACATGTGTTCTCTGAAAGACAATTATCCATTACCAAAAATGGATTATATATTACAAAAGGTTGTCGGCACAAAGAGAATTTCTATGCTTGATGGATATTCAAGGTACAATCAAATATCAGTAATGGAAGAAGACAAAAAGAAAACTGCTTTTACCACTCCCTAGAGCACCTTTATGTACGAAAAGATGCCTTTTGGTTTGATGAACGTTGGAGCTACATTTCAAAGGGCTATGGACATCGCTTTCATTGGCGAGAAAGATAGGTTTGTGGTTATTTACCTTGATGACATCACTGTATTTTCAGCGTCAGACGAAGAACATTTACAGCACTTGAAGCAGACCTTTGAGAAATGCAGGAAGTACGGCATATCACTTAATCCCAAAAAATCACATTTTGTCATGGAGGAAGGTAAGCTTCTTGGACACATTGTTTCGCCTGGAGGAATTAAAATAGATCCAGAAAGAGTAAAGGCTATTCAGCTAATCGACATTCCGAGAAATAAAAAGTCAATCCAGTCCTTCATTGGTAAGATTAATTTTTTAAGGAGGTTTATACCTAACTTTGCAAAGATTGTCAAAAACATCACTAACATGTTGAAAAAGGATGCAAAAATTAAGTGGATATCGGAGGCAAGAGAATCCTTCGAAAAGATCAAACAAGCTATTTTTCAGGCACCTATTCTAATTAGCCCAAATTTTTCTAAAGAGTTCATGATTTTTTCATTTGCATCAGAAAATACTATAGTTGTTGTTCTTCTGCAAAGAAATGAGCAAGGTCACGAACAACCTATCTCCTTCTTTAGCAAAACCCTCAGGGATTCTGAATTGAAGTATGATCTAATAGAAAAACGGGCCTATGCCTTAGTGAAGGCCTTAAAATCTTTCAGAGTGTATATTCTTCAATAAAAAATTATTGTTTATGTCCCAAGCAGTGCAGTCAAAGAAATATTGGTTCAGCTTGATTGTGAAGGTAAGCGGGAGAAATGGATAACCAAAATCTTGGAATACGATCTCACCATAAAGCCTACCCAGCTGATAAAGGGACAAGACATCGCCAAAATAATGACAAAATCCAATTTCAAAGAAATTGGATTATACCATCTTTCAGACATGACACAGGACTCTTCTGTCCATATTGAAGAAATTGATTTACAAATAAATAGCAAGTATGTTTCTTCAGAATGGTACAAAGACATCATATTTTTTCTGCTGAATTTTCAATCTCCCCCAGAGTTGGATAAATCAAAATAAAGATCATTAAAGTTGAGAGCTGTAAAATATTGTATTGTTGATCAGATCCTGTTTTGGAAAGATCCCAATGGTTTTCTATTGAGATGTGTGGACAAAAAGGAGGCTAAACAAATCTTTCAAGATCTGCATCATGGTGTCTACGGAGGTCATCATCATTGGAAGGCTATTGCCTTCAAAATTGTTAGAGCAGGCTATTACTGGCCAGTTCTATTCTTAGATATTTTTCTCAGGTCAGGGCATGTGAACCTTGTTAGAAATTTGTCGAGAAGCAGAAACTTATATCTCTGCCTATGAAACCAATCATTTCCCACGGACCATTCCAACAATGGGGATTAGATTTCATTGGAGAGATTAATCCCACCTCATCAGGAAAGCATAGATGGATTCTTACGGCCATCGATTATTTTACAAAGTGGATAGAAGCAATTTCGACTCGGAATACTATAGACAAGGTAATCATGGAATTTCTAGAGGGATATATTTTTTCCAGGTTTGGTTGTCCTAAAAAAATGGTCACTGATAATGCACAGGCTTTTAAGTTGAATTCCATGCTTGAATTCTGCAATAAATACAATATCAAATTGGTTCATTCTACTCCCTACTACCCCCATGGGAACAGATTGGTTGAATCTTCCAATAAGACACTGGTAAGGATTATCAAAAATTTGTTGGCAGAAAATAAAAAAGCATGGGATTCCAAGTTAAAGTTTTCTCTATGGGCTGATCGCATCAGCAACAAGAAATCTATTGGGACATCTCCCTTCCAGATGGTATATGGCACATAAGCTATCCTTCCAACTCAATTGGGCCTACCAGTCTTGAAGTTTCTGCAAGAAGAACATGAAGAACCCAATGACGTCCAAAGAAGAATTTTTCAGCTCATTGAAGTTCAACAGGCCAGAGAATAGGTTAACTAGAAAGTTGTCGATCATCAGAACAAAATCAAGGCTACATTTGATAAAGGAACTAAGAAAGATGTTTTCAATGCAGGGGATTTAGTGTTGAGATGGGATGCCAGGAGAGAAGTTAAAGAAAAACACAGAAAGTTCGATAATCTATGGTATGGTCCTTTCAGGATAACCAAGGTAATGAACAATAACACTT
This sequence comes from Picea engelmannii, assembly GCA_009831015.1. Taxonomy (NCBI): domain Eukaryota; kingdom Viridiplantae; phylum Streptophyta; class Pinopsida; order Pinales; family Pinaceae; genus Picea; species Picea engelmannii. Next base: position 169,861 of record ML784342.1, on the reverse strand, counting down.
TTCTCCTACATAAATTAGACAACACTGAAATTTTTGGGGGCCCAGTGAATGGGAGGTTCTTGAAGCATTATTTCATCTAAAGGCTCATCAGGTTAGATTTAGTACAATAGGTTTCCTTTCAATAAAGACTCCATATACCCAATGGACTTGTTTTTACAGTTATGTTGAGAATAAAAGATAGACAGTCGCAGGGGAATCAATGAATTAGAGATAAAGGAAAGGCAATGGCCTGCAGTTCTTGGAGTTTAGTATAAAACTCCATCCCTAGAAGGAGCCAATGTTAGTATCTAATTTTGTCTTGGTTTAGTGAGAAACCCTTGTCCTAAACCCTCCTTACCCATTCCTCATTTTCTGTTTTTAGTTGTTTTCCATTTTTAGATTTTGGTATTTCGTGGTTTGCATTATAGTCTTTGATGATTTATTTAAGTTTGATGTTGAAAAGACATTGTTCAAAATTGAGGTTTCTCCTTTTATGTCGTTTGAATTTCAAAATTTCAAGTTGTCAAACATGCTACGGGAATAAGCCTATTATCGTAGAGCAAAATAATCATGCCATAACTTGCACCTTCCATCCCGATTTAGTTATGATGACACGATTCATGAATTGAGAGTTTGTGTGCTCCCACGAAAGCTTGGCAATCATTTCCAAATCCAACAGTTTCAGAATATAATTGCTATGCACGCACGCAACGTTCATTTCAAAATCACCTGTTTCTTGATGATCATTATATGTTACCTGTTCGAGTTGTCTTAATTCATGCTTGTAGGGAGAAATGCAAGTATCCATTCAAAGAAACAGAATACACTAACAAATTGCAGGTGGTGAATTTGGAACCCGAGGACGACGGTTGTAGAATTGAGTTTAATGGCGCCAAAGAGGAGTGGACAAGTTGCCAGAATAGAACCAGAAGGTGCCAAACTTCTTGAAGCCTATCCTCAGATGGCCCAAAGATTCAAGGATGCCGGGTGGTTTGAGTTTCTCACCACATTTCAGGGTTATGATGAGCAGGTTTCCATGGAATTCTCTCTGAACTTCAATGGTCACGAGGTCGAAATCGGTAATATGTTGATGTTAGTGACATAGCAGACTATAGAAAAGGCTTTCAGGCTCGTGGTTGGAGGGGAAAGATGGTGGAAGAAGGAGCACATGGTTACTAAATTTGTAAATCAATTCCTCCTTCCATATAAGAAGAATCCAAATTGGAGAAGGGGAATACCTCGCAGCTGGGTTCGACCCGAATGGCACACTACTCTGGTGGTGATTCACATGTACATCACCTATGAAGGAAGGTTTTCATTGGTCTACATCTACCATATCAGAATACTGATGCATATGAGCGGTGATTACCCTTTAAATCTTCCTTATTTTCTGCTTAAAAGTTTGACAAAAATGTCCAAGAAACTACAGTCAATTTCCACTAATGCTAAAGGCAATTTGTTCCATCAAGTCCTGATTAAAACCCTAGTCATGTCTGCCCTGATAGAATTACAGAAGCCCTGGAACTGGCTCACACAATCCTTAAAACCTATCACTCAATCCAATAAGCAAAAAAAGGGCAGAGGAAGGAAAACCATTAAACAGAGTCGAGATATTTCTAATGAAAACCTTGTGAAAGATGAGTCTTCTGATATCAAGGTAACTAAGAAGAGTAGAATTAAGAGACCTAGATGGGAGACTGAAATTGAAATGCTTCTTGAAGAAGATGTTAAAGGGAAGATAGAGTCAGATAATGATCTTGTTGCTCAAACTACAGTCAAGTTTGAAATTCCATCGACCAGCAAAAGGAGCATTGCATTCAAAGGAAAAAAGGATAAAGGTGTGTGTGTATCACAAAAACCTCGGAGAAATTCAACCAGGGTTACTAATAAGTATAGGCTGAAGTCAAAGGCAATGTTCAATCCGTCAATCAAAGAAGAAAACACCATAATCATAGAAGATGATTCTGAGGATGTTGAAACAAGTACCAGGAAAAGAGAAAAAAAAGACCCCATTACCCAAGAAATCTATCAGCAAAGGAAAGGGAATACTTACACCACCTACAGGCCATGTAACGAGAGCTTCAACTAGATTAGCAAAAGATAAAGAGATGACTAAAGGCATCAGTGAATTCCCTGAAGAAAAACAGGATTACTTGGAAGACTCAGATTACTTACCAGATGTACCTAGAGCTTTAGATTCATCAAGTTTCGAGGAAGAACATAACTCAGAATTAATCTCAAAATACTAGGTTAAAGCCAAGGAGCCTAGTGTTTCCTTAAATCTGAATGAAACTGCACCTTCTGAAGAATGCTCAGGATTCAAGGTTGAGATAAGAACTGATAAGGAAAAGATTAAGGAATTTCAAAAAACAATAAAACAATTAAAGAAGGAAAAGGCGCAAATAGAACAGTGGAATGCTCGCCAGCAAGAAAGGATTCAAAGTCTTAAAAATAAGAAGAAAGAGCAAAGGGAATTGCTTAAGGAAATCAGGGAAATTAATTTCAGAGTCTACTGGCACAATGTTTTGCTAACCACAAAGCTCAAGCAAAAAAACACCAAAGCCACTACTGTGATTTTATCCTAAAGGTAACATGAAGATTTGTTACAATTTTGTTTAAATGTTCTCCAGTAGATATGGCAAAAGAATATTCGTTTTGATCAGGGAAATGCTAAGACTTCGATCTGTTTTACATAGTCAAACAAAATCCCTATTTTGTAGAGTCAAATGTAATGCTGGCAATATTTTTTATATCAAGTTGTTGAGCTGTGGACCATTTTTGGCGGTAGAAGCTCATTTTGAGTGAATTACTTTAAGAGTTGGATTCTTTTTTATTCTAGTCATTAAAGGTTGTTCTAGATAATAGGATCTGAAAGTTTTTATAGATAATTTAAATAGAAAGAAGCGAGACCATGTGGGGGTCGAAAAATTGGAGATCCAGAGGAAATTTTTGTGGAGCTTATTGTAAAAGACATTTATGTTCAATTGACACTCAATAGAAAAGGCATATGGATGGTTAGACCTTCTTTTTTCTACTCTGTTATTTCATTCTTCTTGCTTGAATTTATTATTCAGATTGCAATGCTTTTTTATTCTTGAATGTTAATTTATACAATGAAGATTTTGTTGTAAAGATAATTTTCAAGTAATGAGGTCAAGCTGATACCCTTGTTTCTTTATAATATATTGAGAGGAAAACTTTCCTTTTTCTTAAATTGGTTTAATCCATCTATGTATCTACCTATTATTCATTCAGTGGGATATGTTATGTTTTTATCTTGATTTTCATGTCATGCTGTAATCTTGACCCAGTTTTCAGCCACTCTACAAAAACCAAATCATAAAACCTTTAAAAAAAAATACTTTGCAATAAACGAATGATGCCCTAGCTTGCCCTCTTGCAATCAAGTGAAATTTTAGGGACTAAAAGACACCATGGTACATAAACAAGAGGAAGTACCATAGGTTCATAAAGAACCTAAATCAACATCAGGACAGAGTGCAACCTCATTGCAATAATAATTGGAGCTAGTACTCCAGAACCCATAGTAGTGCGCAGAGCCGGTGCATCTCTGCTTGGAAAAAACATAGATACTCCCATTCCTTCCATCAACAATAAGGATGAGACTTGTGCAACCGCTGCAAGGTCCATCTATAGGGGTTGAAGAGGTGGAGAAATTTTCAGAACATTCAATGACCAGTGGACTCCCACTGCAGGTCTGAGTACCCAGGGAGGCCACTACTTATTCTGGTGACCTCGCTCAATGACCATCAATGAATCTAATTGGGATGATTAGAGATTCAACTAATAAATTGGAGGAGAGGCTCTAGCAGGGAAAATGATGTTAGAATATAATGGATGTTCTCATTTAACCATAGAAAATATCACTATTGTCACCCAACCATAGGCTGAAGCCACCCCCGGGCACTTTAACCTTGACATAGAATCATTCTGAAAGAAAACCCTAGGCTAGATAGCCTAAAAACGATAGTGCACATCTCTCCAAGGATAGTGCACCAAACAGGAGTAACAAGAGATGATCAGATATTCCAAACCATAACCAAGAGAGAGTACATGCCAAAACCAAAATTTGCTAGTTGCAACAGCTCTAATGATAGCTCTCCTCCAAACTTGGCACAAACTGGCCAACTGCAGTGTGCACAAGTGTTGCTTCTATAGTTCTAAGAATGCCTGCCATAATGAAGACTAAACTCCTGTATTTATACTAAAACTGGCAAACTTCTTGGGCTGACTTCTCATTCTGGGTGCCTATTTACTTAGTACATAATATTTCCTTTAGCCAACTTCTTCTCTTGGAGGCTAATAACCTAATACAAATTATCCTCGTGAGATGACTTATCTTCTAGGGTTATTAGCCAACTAATTAGGGTTTCTTCTTTCTTCCCAGAATATTATATTCTTGTCAGGTTTACACGTGGAGGTAAATACCTCCCATAGCTACCATAATATCAACACTCCCTCCTAGCTAGGGAGGTATTTGAAGGTAATGGTCTTGAGCACAAACATTCCATTCACATGGTAGCATCAACATAGTTGTCTGGATTATCTCATGATTAGATCGTGAGCACCATCATCACTATCAGTGTCATCAGCTACATCATCTCTCGGAACCATACTCCACCTAAGTAATCAAACATGATGCTGGAGAAGTCACTCACTCCACAGAGTGACATAAGATCCTTTCTTCTAATCCAAACATATGTCCTAGAAGATTAAATGTTCTAAACCATTTTCCGTCTGGGAAATATCTATCCATTGATTATCCATCTAGATGATAATCATTCCCAACACTACTGATAGTCTTCAAGGCAATCAGAACAATGTCATTCAATAGAACACAACTATGTCTATCCATAGTAGTACACAACTACAATCTAGTGGTACACTTCCACACCAAGTAGCACATAGATACTTAATCAGTGACATATAGTCACAATCAGTGGAACACATCCACTACAGTAGTATACATATATTGTTCGGAGACATACAGTCTCCATAATAATCATATCATCAACTTGCATAGAAAAACAATGTTATGATATATAAACTGAATCATATGGGCCATTCTTCCACTCATATCTGTGAGATATGGAAGAGCATCTGCCCTCAGAACATAAAACATTAACGATGAGCTATATGGACTATTATTCTCAAGCAAGGAAGAATAATTTTCCCGATTTCTGAGCCTAGACCATTCACCTATCCGGGTCATTCCTTTGGCACTAAATAAGATAGCAATGGTCTCTTGCAAAATATCCTATCCAAGAGACAATTGCAAGAGACCATTGTTTAGTATGAAAGTATAAATAAGATATTTTGCAAGAGACCATTGCAAGAGACCAACCCAAAGAGAATGAGTCTACCCTAGGGAATGCTTGTCCTTGATTGTTGAACCTAAACCATTCACCTATCTGGGCCATTTCTTCGACACTAAACAAAGTGAAACCTGGAGAGAATGAATTTGCCCTAGGTAATGACTATCTAGACCATTTCCTAAGGAAATGACTATCCTACACCAACCTCCAAAATGGACCAATCTTCAAAACTACTCACAATTGTGATCTTCGAAAGAATGATTGTCCGGCAAGGCAGATCAGTCTTATTGAACACTACTAAGAGTGATCGTCAAGAAGAGAGATTGTCCTAGACCATTCCCTATGTTAACCACAAGGGGAATAATTTTCTATGGTACATAAGAAATCCATCGAACCATTTTCATTACGAAAATGATTGTTCGATCTGAACCATTTTCCGAACTAGAAAATGCATGTTCGTCAAAAATCACAAACCACTTTCCGAACTGGAAAGGAACTTCTCATTCTGGACCATTTTTTGAACTTGAAAAATGATTGTCCATAATTCAATAAGACATCAGTGCTCCCTCCCAACCTGGGAGTCATCTCTTCCTTTTTCAATAAGGAAGTCATCTCCACGAGCTCTAGCTTGAGTACACAAACTCTTTCATCTTGGACAAAGGATTTACCAAAATGTCTGCTTATCTTCTCATCTGTGGATATTGTTGGATCATGTTGTCATTGATGCCAATGGTTTGATTGATTGATGTCATTGATTGATGTCAATTGATTGATTGATTTATTGATGTCAAATGTAATATGTATTGTCCTTGATGAAGATGGATCAATGAGTTGTCATTGATACATGATGAAGATGGATCGATGTGGTTTTATTGGTATATGATGCATTGTTGGAAAAATGTATAGATGACTCATTGTTGTCTTATCATGATTGATAAGGTGCACAAATGGATGCACTCCAAAGTGGTCCCCTTATGGTGAAATCCCTCACGGGAAGACGCTTTGTGGATTGAGTTATCCTATAAGAATGGTTAGAGGACCCATGCTTGTATGTGGAATAATGACATAAATATGAGTGAATTTGTTGGTGAAACTATTCTATATGGATAGTGCTTGTCATGCCATTTCCGATGGTATGTGGAATGTCACATAACTCCTCATGGTTTGAGAGTTATGGCATTACAAATTTGGAGGACCCTCATATGTTGGATTGAAGCCCCAAAAGGTCAAAGAAGTCAAAGTGCTTGAAAAGAAGAAATCGTTATTTAAATGATAAATTAAAGTGACAAAGTCAAGAAGGATTATTTAAATAATAAAGTGAAGTGGCAAAATCAAGAAACATTATTTAAATGATAAAGAGAAGTGACAAAATGAAGAAAGATTATTTAAATGATAAAGAGAAGTGACAAAATCAAGAAGGAATATTTGAATGATAAAGTATTGGAGAACTTTCTATTTATGGAAAGTGGTTAACCCTAAGATAAGGAAAATAGGTTAAGTGACCTAGAGTATGAAAGTATAAATAAGATAGCAATGGTCTCTTGCAAAATATCATTTTTGTGGATCAATGGAGAGCTTATTATGAGATTATCTTTTGGAGTATTGATGGAGAGCTTATTGTGAGAGCTTCTTGTGAGAGCACATTTAGTGTGGATCTCTTGAACATGATTGAAGATATATTCTAAGAGAGAGAGTGTGATGAGGATCTCATGGATGCATCAAAGTTTTGGCAATATCGGATATCTTGATAGAAAAAGTCTTGTAGCTTCAGAAACCCTAGTTTCTGAGGTGTACGCAGGTTGTAATGGTCCAGTGTGTGTACATACACGGGCTTTATGAGGACAGGGTGTGTACAATGGATAAAATCATGGAGATTTGTGTTTGAGATGATGATTGGTTGTTGAAGACTGAAGCAAGCTCCAGATCTACATTCTATGGGCTCAGATCTGTCACTGAGACACTGGTATGGTTACATTATTGTCTTGATGGATAGTATTGCTTGTTGTGTTGTGAATGCTTAGGGCATTCTTGGTATGGCTGTTGTGATGTGGTTTATGTTGGTTGATGGAGTGAGAAATACTCTTTTGATTCAGTTGTGATATGATTTCCATGGTATACTAATTTCTTATACATGATTAAGTTAGCATTCATATTGATTAGTTGTGGAGCATGAGTAAGATATCGGAGAGCTTGGATGTGTTGTGACTGGCTGGTGAACAGTTTAGACAGTGGAAGACAAAAGAAATTCTTCTTGTATATTGCAAAGGATCTGAGTATGTGATGAAAAGGATAAACCCTAATATCTTAGAAGGCATACGCAGGTTGTTTTATATATTGGCCGCATACATACACAGGCTATAGTGAGCCAGGATGCGTACACACACGGGTTGCACTACTGACAGTTCGCGTACCTATGACAGATTGGTATCTGTGGAGGATTGTTTCCTCATCTCAGTTGGTGTTGAGGGTGTAAGTTGAGTCTTTCATTATAGAGTTGGTGCTCTTGTATAGTTGTACTTTATTCAATTGTTGTTGATAAACCCCAAGGATTGTAGTCCGTAATAAAAAGAAAAATTGCACATATATCTTGTGTTCTTTGTGTTCCTTGTGGAGATGATTTGTTGATGATATATTGTTGATATATGTTTACATCTAATTGGTTATAAATGACAACAATGAGTAATTAGTAAAAGTTGAATGTTAACTAAGGAGTTTTGTGTAAGAGGGAAGTTTTGGGAAAACATCCCCACACTCATTCAACCCCCCCTCTAAGTGTGGTAGGTGTGTCCAATAGAGATATATCTTGGAGAACCAATTTATCTTTTATGGACTTCATCACAGAGAGTGTAATTCTTGATCTCAATGTACTTTGGTCTTTCTGGAACACTGGTATTCTCTTGAAGGCTTCATATAGCTCTGATCAATATAGTATATCATTGTTGTATTCATATTTTGTTTCCTTCTAGCTCATAACATCGTGGCAAGGGTCAAACTAGAATGTATCCAAGTGGTACTTCTTCTTCCATCATGAGGGTTTTCCATGGATTAGCAATTCATCATCCTGAGCTTCTGAGTAACCAGTCTGATACAATATGTCTATTATAGAAGGTTTTTCACCATGCTTCTGTTGTGCATTAGAGGCTCTGTACCAAGTTGTTTGAATCCATACAATATCTTCTTCCATCTGCATACAAGGTCTCTTTCTGGTATACCTCAAATCCTTTGAGGTTTCTCTACATGTAAACTCCAACCCATGGATATTGTGGACGATATACTGGCTCATGTAGAGGTATGTCTGGTTTACAAGAAATCATCATAGTCTTCTCCCTCCATATGGGAGAACCTTTGGATCTCGCAATGCTTTCATTCATAAGTCTTCCATACATTGTTCTTCATCACAACTTCTAGTTCCTCTACTTGATTTCTTTTAGTGATTTCATATCAGGCTGGTAATCTTGTGATTCTTGATACAATGACTGGTTGTTCTGGATTTTCTTTCTTTCTTGGAATCTTCATGTTCTTCCTCATGTTTCTCTTTAGCTCTTGGGTCCATGGATTTTTCTATAGATTCCATGCTCTAAAGATTCCAACTTCTTCCTTTCATAATAGGATCATGGATGTGGATGGACAACCAGGGATACTTTAAGGCTTATTTTCAAAGAAGGCTTCTTCTAAATTCAAACTGAACACATACTATTTTTCATGGCTGCTACCATGGATATATGCTTCATCATCTTCAATGGATCATAGGATTATCTCCCTCCTAATCCTTGATTCATGTATGAATGAATGTTCTTCTTTTGGAATATATAATCGAATCCCTCCATCTAATAGATTCCATGCTTCCATCTTGATTCCATCTGCATCCTTATTGCCTTCTGCAAAGTGTCACAATTTTTTTTCCAATTTCCTCTTGATTGATGACTTATTTATGTCTTTACTTATTCTAGGTTTCTTCAAGATTGATTCTGATTTCGGCTTATCTTACAACTATTACTTATGTAATAGCTTCCACATGAATTGTTACCAGGGGTTGTCGATGTTCTTCATCCTTTCATGTGGATTTCCTGACTTGTAGTCATTGTGATAGCAATCCTTATCTTGTTGTTCTTCCATAGGTATAGTTTCTCTTTGAACATGTTATCTTCTAAGAAATGGATATGAAAGATATGTACAGAAGATATGGTATATACAAGAAATATGAAGAGTATTGTTATCTTGTCTTAGAAGAAGAAGTTTGTTTTGTCCTACTTGGATTTCTTTGAGGGTTCCCTTTCTTCGACAAATGATGCTTTGAGTGTTTCCTTCCTTTATTTAACTCGGGACAATGATTCTTGTAGTGACCATACTTTAGACAATTGAAGCATTGTATTCTTGACATATCTTTCTCTTGATTTGGTTTCTTTTTGGAGCCAAACTTCTTTTTATTCCTGAAATGCTTGAACCTTGTTGTGAAGACTTGATCATCGTATTTATTTTGAGGTTTCTCTTTTTCACTAATCCTTGATTCTTCTTGTGCACAACAAGTCCAAAGTTCTTCAAATGTAGGATACTCCTTCCTTGTGTTCATGCTTGCGGAAAATGCATCACATGTCTTGGGAAGACCATTGAGTACTATATTTACTAGTTCCTTCTCTGAGATGATCTCTTCAATAGCTTGTAGTTGATCTCTTAGCTAAGAGATTCTCACAAAGTATGATTTTATGCTATCATCATCATTCATCTTCATGTCATGGATCTCATTCTTCAGACTCATTACTTGTCCAATGTTTCTGACTAAGAAGAGGTTTGTTAGGGCATCATACATCTTATTAGATGAGTCAATATGGGATATTTAGGGTATCAAGTGGTCTTTTATAGATTCCACTATGATACTCTTGACATTGATGTCACTGTCTCTGAATTTCTCCATAACTGCAATGTTTTGTGGTTCCTTCTCTTTTCCTTCTTCAAACTCTAGTTCCACAATCTTTCCTTTCACGATATCCAATACTTTATTCTTGGCAAGGATGAGTTCAATCCTTGTCTTCCACACTCTGAAGTTAGAAGCCCCATCTAACTTGTTTTCCGACTTCATAGAGTAAGTCATGGTTTCTTTGACTTGGTCAACCCTAGATTTGACCAAAAACTCAAACTTGACGTCTTGGCTTGTTGAGAGTACCAGGAGATGCGCTAGACTAGGGTGCACTAGTATATCCATAAATTAGGTCAATCCCTTCACTTAAGGTGCCTCAACAAGAGGATTAGGGTTTCTGCAACTGCACCTGCTAGTAACCCTAGAGACAGTGCTTTAGTAAATGCTCCTGCTAGAAACCCTAGCGGCAGTTCTTCAATGAGCTTAGCATACTTATGTATATTCTCCCTTCTAGTAGTTAGAATGAATGAAGGAGATGTGGGCCCATAACCTGTTAGAATATAATGGATGTGCTCATTTAACCATAGACAATATCACTATTGTCACCCAACCATAGGCCGAAGCCACTCCCGAGCACCTTAACCTTGACAGAGAATCATTCTAGAAGCAAACCCTAGGCTAGATAGCCTAAACAATATAGTGCACCTCTCTCCAAGGATAACACACCTAACAGGAGTAACAAGAGGTGATCAGAGATTCCAAACCATAACCAAGAGAGACTCCAGGAAAAAACCGAAATCTGCTAGCTGTAGAAGCTGCAATGACAACTCTCCTCCAAATTTGCACACAAACTGGCCAACTACAATGCACACAAGTGTTTCTTCTACAGTTCTGAGAATGCCTGCCAGAATGAAGATTGGCCTCCTGTATTTATACTAAAACTGGCAAACTGCCTGGGCCGACTTCTCATTCTGGGTGCCTATTTACTTAGTATATAATATTTCCTTTAGTTGACTTCTTCTCTTGGGGGATAATAAACTAATACAAATTATTCTCTTGAGTTGACTTGTCTTCTAGGGTTATTAGCCAACTAATTAGGGTTTCTTATTGCTTCTCATAATATTATATTCTCATCAGGTTTACACGTGGAGGTAAATACCTCCCGCGGCTACCATAATATCAACAAATGAGACACATATTTTTCTAAGGAGGAAGCACTCCTTGTGCAAGAACGTCGGGTATAGGAGGAGTATGAAAAGATCCAAGTGGAGCAAAAACTGGAAAGGGTCCAGGAAAATCTTGCAGAAGCCTGGCCAAGGATTTGAAGGACAACACCACAACTGTCTGAATCCAGTACAGTAGGAGAGTCGTTACAACAAATCGAGCTATTGCAAGGAGCATGGTCGGAGTTGGCCATTCGCACTAAGAGCCTTGAAGCAAAAATGTGGAAGAGTTAGTAGGAAGAAGAACAACATCCCATGAAGCTTCAAGAGAAAATGGAGAGATTTGTGCTCGAAGGAAATAATGCAAAGGAAAAAGTGCACAAGAAAATTGCAGAATGCACAAAGATTTTCCATGAAGTTAGTGATTGGATGGGGATCATTTCATGATGCAACCAAACCTTGGAGGACTTGAGCACGAAGATCCAGTCACTTAACAAGGAATTTTCCATCACCATGGATCTGTTGGAGCAGCAGGAAAATTGTGATCAGATCCAGTAAGTCGACAACGAGTTGAATGCTTTATTTGAAGCATAGTCAGTAGCTAAGAAAGAGATACGAGAGTTTTGATCGGTTTTTCAAAAAACCTATATGCATATGCATCAGGTAGATGCTACAGTAGACTCATAATGGAACTCCTTGGTCACATCCAAACCTAAGGGATGCATTACAGATGTGACTCAACAGTTTTTGGTTGAAGCTTCACTCCTCACCAAGAAGTGGCAGGACAAGGTCATTAATTTCCAAGGGGTAAAGAAGAGAGCCTTGGAATTGGTCCCAGAGTTGGGCCCTTCATTTTAAGAGGTAGAAAAAAAAAGTACTCAAGCTAAAGCTGGGAGAAAATCATAGATAGAAGACAAAGGAAAGAAACAATCCAGTCGAGAGGCCATAGAAGACTCGAGGATGAGTCAAGGATTGTGGTCAGAGCCTATTGGGCCCTTCATTTTTTTTTTATAAGTTGCACAAGGGATGATGCAGTTCCAATTTTGGTAAAGTTGCACAAGTCATAGAGGAGCGGGACAACAGAACAAGGAAAGAAACTGAAAACGGTTGGAAGGAAGGACAACACAACACCAACATGGAGAAAGAAGTTACAACAGAAAAAGAACAAGAAAGCATGTGAAGTCTCAAACTCAGAAATCCCAGTAGCTTATATATATGGTATGAATATGATTCTAAAGGGTTGATTTTGGTTGGAGCTTGGTTGGATTTAAGGATTTACTGTTTATTTATTATGGATGTTTGTATTATTATCCATTTTGGGTAGATGTTAGCTATGATTCTAGATTATGGGTTTCAGAAACTAGACCAAGTCTGTAAAGAATCATGTCCAGTTGTATTGGTAAAAGAGCAAGGGTTTTGGGTTAACCTTGTCTCTCAATAATAGAGTTTGTTGTTAAGCTTTGGCATGACCAAGATGTGTTTGTATTTGAGCACAACATTATGTAATGGAGAATAACCTTATGAGGTTAATACAAGGAGAGATTCAAATTTTGAAATTACCGTGTCTGTTTAGCTTCATATTGTCTTAATGTTGTTTCATATTATCTTTATGACATATCCTATTAATGGTATATAGTTTCTTTATGGCTGCAACACATCTGTGTTTCCTTTAATCTGAGTTAGGAATGTTTCCACAGTTCTGAGTTTAATATATCTTGTGCAAGACCATAGAGAGCATAAGACTATATGGATTTTTCTAAGCATTCTTCTTACCCTTCCCTATTTTGTTTGTCTTGGTTGCACTTTGGGTGAGAGTTCTTCCCTTCAAGGAATATGAAAATGCCATCGCTCTATACTACCTCGATACCTTTTGTTGGTAACTTGAGAAGGACCCTATTCTGATCAATTTTGCGCCAACAAATGTCACCCAGGGTTAATAGCCTCAAAACATTCACTCAATCCACAAGTATTAATTACAAAGGATTAAGGATGATTTTATGATTTGTGTATGTTGAAATGTAAAAATAAAATTTAAACAAAGCTACAAGAATGTATATATATTTTAAAATAAAGTAAACACAGAGACAAAAGCGAAAGGAACAACCAAGTCATGAAAACACATGTATGAGATAGAATAATAATCTGATTTTATTTCATTCTGAGATACAAAAATTGTATTTCTATTTACAAACCCCTGCAAGGGTATGGACCAAAGTCATATTTATAGGTCTTTGATGGGAACCATACAAAAATAATATGACAGTAAAACAAAACTAAAACTAATGATCTGCATCAACTTGCCACAACATGCCGCCACTTGACTCTGTAAGATATTCTTTATCAGACGTGAAAATTAATTCACAAACATAAAATAATACACAAACTATCAAGGATAAATCAAAAACCTTTAAAACAAGCTACTGAAATGTATGATTCAGTTTTGAATCATTTTTCCTTCAATAAGACCTTGTTGTCAAAGTAAACTCATAAATGAATGAAAACTAAAGCTATCTCACTAACTAGAGAGAAAACCTTAGTGTTATCTTTTGTTGGAAATATGGCTATAGCAGAGATGACGCAAACGGTCAACGCAGACGGTCAAGGTTGTCATTGATGGAAATCGGTTGGTTATGGAGCACGCACAAGAGATGTTGGAACACAGAAGCTGAAACACAGATGCTGAAACACAAATGTTGGAACACAGATGCTGAAACATAGATGCTGGAACACAAATGCTGGAACATAGAAGCTGGAACACAGATGCTGGAACACAAACGCTGGTACATAGATCCTGAAACACAGTGCTGAAACAGAGCTAGAACACAGAAGCTGAATCATAGATGCTGGAACACAAATGCTGGAACATAAAAGCTGGAACAAAGATGTTGGAACACAAATGTTGGAACATAGAAGCTGGAACAAAGATGCTGGAACAAAAACGCTGGTACACAGATGTTGAAACATAGTGCTGTAATAGCTGAAACACAGTAATGTTACATATGCTGAAACACAGCGCTGGGCTGAAATACAGTGCTGGAAATTATGCTGAAACAGCGCTGGATCTTTGTTGATAAAAACGCACGCCTTAGCCACGGCCATGACTAGTACCAGAAGTTACCAATCGTTTTCTTTAAGAAACAACACGAATGATGCCATTCACAACGCAATTGGTGTGGCCAGCATCAAATGGCTATAATTCACAATCAACGTAGCTTAACATTGCTAAATCCAGAGTTTGGCGGGGGTCCCTCATCTGCTTTGACAAGTCTGGAAGTTTTTTCCAGTTGGGTCTCTCTAATCGCTCTGGACGGTGGAAGGACTTTCAGTCTAAAATTAGACTGGCAGTTAAGACAGGAAGAAAACGGCGTTGCATGATGTGGCATGCATAGAGGAGGCATGCAAAGATCCAGTTCAGAAAATCAGGGAGAATGCTGGCATGCGAAAAGCAGAAGAAAGAATGAAAGAAAGGGAAACTGCAGTTGGAGTTGAGAAAAGCAAGGAAAACCTTTGCATGTGGAAAAACAATATAAGGCACTGGAACCAAGATGTAACGAGTTGAAGGGAGAAGGGGAGAAATCTCTTCAGGTGAGAAAAGGGAGAGGAGAATCTGCGTGACAGGTGAAGAAGCTGAGAATGCGCTGCAGAGAACAGTGAAGCAGAGCAGCAGATCAGAGACATTGTTAAGCCCTAATATTGGCTCATTACCACTTGATTGGGGCATATTAGACTAGTAATGTTATTTTATTTATGTCGGCTTGAGGCCATTAGTTGTAA
>ML784342.1:88357-125398 GCA_009831015.1 Picea engelmannii | reverse complement strand
GCAGTTGGAGCTTGCTTAACATCTTAAGAAGACGAGGTTTTTTCCCTAGTTGGGTTTCCTCTTGAAAAATCTGTGTCTCATACTTGTGAGTGAATGTTGTGTGTGATTGCTATTCTTTATGTTATCTGCTTTATGTTTATAACACTGAATTTCACAGTAAAGACTCATTGCCACTAAGATTAATGATTCAAAGTCAAAAACAAGGTAGATTGTTAATAATCTAAACTAACTGATTCACCCCCCCCCTCTCAGTTAGTTCATACCTATAACATATTTCTCCTTCTATTCTCCCCTTGTCTCTTCCTTTCATTGAACCTTTATTCTTTCTCAGTAATTTGAGGTAGATCAACTACTTTCTTTAGTTAAGTCAAATTAACTTAACTAATTAGTTTGGAAGAAATCATTAATAATAATATACAAATAAGGGTCTAATTAATAATAACTAAATAGGTGGGACCCCTTGTGTCTCTCATCATTTTCTTTTCAAATAATCAAATACCAAATGAAAAATTTATCATTTGGATCATATAACACCCTTGTAGCTCCCATGGATATCATTTAATTTGAATATTTAAATATCCGCAAAATTTAAGACCATGTCCCCAAAAATAATATATCCATCTTATCCACAAAAAATATCCAAAATAAAGCTTTCTGTCCAAAATATGTTGAAAATCATTAAACATGTCTTTATCACCGAATCACATAAAAATCATTAAAATTCATATTTGCTTCTTTGTGAGGCATATTTCCTCTTCTCATTGTTGTCTCCTCTTGAATTTTTTGGGGTAGCCTTTGGTTGGTTAGACCCCTGGGGTTGTATTGCATTGATCACATTGGAGAATTCATCCTTTAGGTGGAGATGTGAATACATAGAATTAGAAGACTCTGTGGATGAACTTGAGGGGGAGGTCGTTGCTTTTCCTTTGTCTTGCATAGGTTGCAAGATTTCAATTTTTAATATTTTACTGGCGTGCGAGAATTGTACTGGTGAAACAACATGAGAAATTTGAGCATTGGGATTAAATAGTGGTGGTAAAGTAAATAACACAGTGGAACAACCACGTTGGTGAGACAAGATGGTGGACAATTTCTTTCCAACATTCATTAGCGGAGACTTACGGCTGCATTGACACATGTGGAGGAACATGAATTCCGAGAAAATTTTGAGGAGGTTGAAATGGGGGTCTGTCAGGTCGGGGATGAAATATACCATGGCCAACCAAATTGAAAAAACCATCTTGAATCAGTTGGTTCAACTCTTTTGGATCAACATCGAAGTGAATAGAAAACTAAGGCCTTCTATGGCCTCATCACCAGTTACCTCTACCTCTATTATTTCGACCATTACTGCCCCTGCTAAAAAAACTCATTCTTTAGTAATATTTAATCAGTCACAAGGTTCTTAATAATCCATACATGAAACTCAACTTAAATCAATCAAGAGTTGGCTCTATTATTTACTACAAAACATAAGCAATCCATCCATAAAACTTCCATTTATTAATTGTCATACGAAAAGGGAATTGATAGGTTCATTGGGAGTATGAAGGGCTTGTATTTAGCATAAAGTGATATCATGGAGGGAAATATTTACGAATATTGTTCAAGCAATAAATAAAATAATCAAACTATGTATACAACCATCTACCAGAATACCAATCATCAATTAACTTCCACATCATTCCTTTCATTTACATACATACTTTTCCTTTAAAAAAATGAGTAACAACAGAACAGGGAGTGAAAAATGTAATTGGGATAATGAGGGGAGTTTATTTTGCGTAAAATGGTATAATGGAAAGGACTCCCATGGATACTGTTCTAATAATATATCAAACAATTCCATCTTCTCCATCAATTAACAATCACCACCTCTTACTATTTCAAAATTGAACAACACTCTGTTTCCCATAAAAAAAAAAACAACCTAGAGCTGGTGTTTCTTTTCAAGGTTGCTCATTTTCTTAAGAAATTTCTTTGCACAGTAATCGATTTATATTTTATTGCCTAAGAATTATTTAACAACAATAACACTTCTTGTATATAACAGAGTTGAGGAGTGAACAACATCATAATAATCACATCCAACACAACAAATAGTCGAGGAGGGACAAGATGTGGCCTACAATATCAACCCAGTATTGCTTAAACCTTTAGGGTCCCGCAAAGTATCCAAAGGGCTCCTTGTATGTAATAAAATTTCAATTGAAACCACAATTAACCATACTTCCCATTTTAATTCCATTCTGGTTCGTAAAAATTCACTCAAGCATACATAGTTCATACATAGGTACTCTTCGTATATGAAAACAAAATATAGAAAGTCTTATCTTATCAATATTTTTGCAACATTTCCATTTACCCCATATTTTTCCTTGTGACAAACTATATTACCAAACGAATAAGTGGGTTCAACATTCCTTCCACATTCGCACAACAATTAATCGATCAAACCCCAAACCAAAAAAAGAGCATGAACAATGCCTTTACTAAAATCTGGATGGGTCATGTTCTAGGATAATTTCCAATACATAAGGTTCAATACACAATAGTAAAGAGTAATGTGGTGAGGGGGACGAGCTAACCAAATTCAGGGTTTAGCCAAAAGGAGCACAAGAAGCTTAATACTTCTACAAAAATTCACATTTATATTCACAGAATTGTTACAAGGACGCGGGCACAATGGGGAAGAAAACCAACAACTTAAATGACAGGCAGAGTGTCCATATAACCCATAGGTAAGGAGAAATTATATGCTTAGGGAAGAAACCCAAAACAAGAAACCAGAGGCAAGGCATGCCCGAGAGTTTCCCCAACTGTATTCTTTCCCACAAGTAAAGCACGAATACCATATACAGTCAGATACATCCACACATCTTTTCAATGTGCATGGTTCAAATACAACACCATAGAGACCAACACTTAACCACCAATCCATACACATTCAAAATTTCCATATGTAATAACTTTGTAAATGCATAGACAACAAGAAAACTCAAGAGCCAATTGTTGACTTAATTAAAGAGAAGAGAAAAATATTCATGGATGGAGCAGCAAGAAACCCATACATGTGTAAAAATTGCTAAGGAGAAACAACCAAGCCTTTATACCTCTTCCACGGCCGAACAAAGCGAAGCAGCAACAACCAACAAGAGCAAATGAAAAATGGCTAGGGTGGTGGGCTCAAGGAGCGTTAGAGTGATGTGCATTTAATGCACGTCGTTTCTACACTTACATTCTCATTCATATCTTAGGATGAGAAAGAAAACTATACAACTCATAACCCATTAAATCCAAATTAATTTAATATAATGCCGAATGCCTCATAGTTTTCCAATATGCAAATTTATAAATCCTCTAATCCTTGTCCAAAATTTCCATGTAACACATATATCAAAACCTTGCTAGTGAGACCAAGTTTCAAACTTTAGACCTCCAATTCAAACAATGCGTGAAATCCTTGTAGTATGGAACCAAGGTAATCACCACACCATATATCGCATACAACTTGAAACATGGAGTTTAGATCTTTTATCAAACTGGATGCAACATAATAACACTTGTGAGGGTTATATAAAGACAACATCATTTATTTTTCATCACATCACCCATAACATCATTCGATCAATTATTTCAATAGTGACTTTAAAAGAAAATAAATTGTAGATCTCATCTCAACCAACTCATAAGCACATAAATCATAAGCATCATCTCTTCATCATAGTCACACAAGTCACACAAGGGGTCCCACCTATTACTATATTATTAAATACAATTAAAAATAAGGCGTTGCAACCATTTGCAAGAAGGTACCCTATGTTGTGCTTTTGTGCGTCAACAAACTAGTGACTCCAGAGGGAAATTTGTTTCCAACAAATTAAGAACTCAGAATGTAGGGTTTCACATATCGATGAACATAGATTAAAATATTATTGACCAGAATGATTATGCAACAGGGGGGGGAATATGGTTTAAGGGAAATAATGAGACATGATTTTGGGAATATCTCATGAAAAGTGGTACATATGAGGGGGTTTGGTCATGTATGCATAACATTCGATCAGTCACAGTTAAAAGTGTTTCTTCGTGTTAAGGATAAATTTTCTGATATGCTCTTTTGAATCTCAGGATGGAGGGAAGAAATGGATAGCAAACAATAGGGAAGAAAATCAAATCATGTATCTAACAACAGTAATGGAAGAAAAAAGAATTTCCAGTGATGTTTAAAAGGAGGACATCATAACATCTATGTAAACTTTATTGTTATTGATAAAAAAATACTTATAGAATGGCATTGTTGTGCAAAATCTGATCTAATTTTTTTTTTCTGATAAACATAAAATAAAATAGTAGAAATGAAACAACAAAAATTGAAAATTCAATTGAACAAAGAAAAATAAAACAATGAAACAAAAAGATATATACAACAGTGATTTCCACATGGAATTTATGAATCAAGTTGGTTCCACATAATGTTTCAAGTGGGAACCATTGGTACTATAAGAAAGCAATCGCTCTTCCAAATCCTTTAGAAGATAAGAGTTTGTGCCTAGGACAAAAGCGATTTTGAAAGGACCTAGCCATAATTTTTGAAACTTCGAATGCCTTCCTCTGTCAGCATGGGCCGAGTCCCAAAGTAAGACTTGTTAATGTTTATGCCATTATTATAGTTCTTTGTATTTCAATAGATAATAGCAACATAAGAACAAGATCACTAAGAAATACACATTCACAAGAGACACCGCATTTATCCTGGGAAACCCTCTAGGGGAAGAAAACCTAGCAAAACTTCCTTAATATAGATAGCCAATACAATGCCAAGAGATCTCTATGCAAAACAGAAAGTCCTCTCCAAGATATGCGCCACTCTCTCTCTCCTTTTCCGGTAACAGATCAGAACATGTCTCTCAAACTGAGCAAGTTAGTTGTGTTCAAATGAGGTGCTAGCCTCCTTTATTTATACAAGTTCTAGCACGCGTGAAGTGTCTCTTCATTGGCAGGGCCGACTTCTCAATCTAGGTGGGTAAGCCCACCTTTATTATATTTTTGGGTCTCTTAATTAATTGTTGGGGCCAACTTCTTATTCTGCCTATTACAATTGTCTTTTGACCAATCTGTAAAAGGGGATTTGGTCCTATTACAATATCCAACATGATCAATCCACAATGGGGATTGATCCTATGAATAAAATATCAATAATAATAAGAATACTCTTTGCAGTTACATTATTTCAACACTTCCCCTTAACAAGAAGGGTATTCTTCAGCAGCATCATGTGAGAGAGAGAGGACAACATCATCAATAGCATCAGGTGGGAGGATAGCATCATCAATATCATCTTGGATGGCGTATCTATAAATCATCAAAAGTTTTCTTCATCGGCAACATCGTCATTCTCGAAAGAATGCCATCATCATCTGCATCAATATGTATCAGTATAAAAAAAATGATACCTCATCACAACACTAGGCTGGCCCATCATAGTACTAGATTGGCTCTATGTCACAGTTGTTAAGATGGTAGCTCAGTGCAAGTCACATATTTCTTTACATCTAACAACTAGGTCAGAAGCAAGGTATACATCATCTTTCTTTACGTCTAACAACTGGGTCAGAAGCAAGGAATACATCATCTTGCTTTACGTCTAACAACTAGGTCAGAAGAAAGGAACACATCATCTTGCTTTACGTCTAACAACTAGATCAGAAGCAAGGAACACACATCATCTTGCTTTACATCTAACAGTGAGGTCAAAAGCAAGGAATCATCTTTCTTTATGTCTAATAGTGAGGTCAGAAGCAAGGAGCACACACATCATCTTTCTTTACGTCTAACAGCGAGGTCAGAAGCAAGGAATCATCTTGCTTTACGTCTAATAGCGAGGTCAGAAGCAAGGAACACACACATCATCTTGCTTTAAGTCTAACAGCGAGGTCAGAAGCAAGGAATCATCTTGCTTTACGTCTAACAATGAGGTCAGAAGCAAGGAACACACACAACATCTTGCTTTACGTCTAACATTGAGGTCAGAAGCAAGGAATCATCTTTCTTTACATCTAACAGTGAGGTTAGAAGAAAGGAACACACACATCATCTTGCTTTACATCTAACAGCGAGGTCAGAAGCAAGGAATCATCTTGCTTTACGTCTAACAATGAGGTCAAAAGCAAGGAACACACACATCATCTTTCTTTACGTCTAACAGCGAGGTCAGAAGCAAGGAATCATCTTGCTTTATGTCTAACAGCGAGGTTAGAAGAAAGGAACACAGACATCATCTTTCTTTACATCTAACAGCGAGGTCATAAGCAAGAAATCATCTTGATTTACGTCTAACAGCGAGGTCAGAAGCAAGGAATCATCTTGCGTTACGTCTAACAGGAAGGTTAGAAGCAAGGAACACACACATCATCTTGCTTTATGTCTAACAGCGAGGTCAGAAGCAAGGAATCATCTTGCTTTACTTCTAACAGTGAGGTCAGAAGAAAGGAATCATATATACTCCCCCTTTCAGGGAGGGTCCTTTCAGACTATACCAAGCTTATCTCTAAAGTGTTCAAACTTTACACAAGATAGAGGTTTGGTCAACACATCAACAACCTGCTCATCTGTGCTAACATACAGGAGCTTCAAGGCTCGTCTCTACACCATGCCACAAATGTAATGATAGAGAATCTCTATGTGCTTCGACCTGTCATGGAATACAGGATTCTCTGTCATCTTTATGCATCTCTAGTTAACACATAGGATGCAGCAATGTACTCTGCTTCCACTATGCTGACAGCAATACTAGATTGCTTCCTACTCTGCCATGAAATCATGGCTAATCCCACACTGAAACAACATCCGGAAGTGCTTTTTTTTTCCAGCAACGCTTCCTTCCCAATCTGAATCAGTGTATCCACTCAATGTGAAATTATGATCTTTGTCATAAATAAGACCATAATCTATCGTACCTTTAAGGTACCTCATCACATGTTTTGCAGCCACTAGGTGAACACATATGGGCTCTACCAGAAACTAAATCAAGGTGTTCACGGAAAAACAAATGTCTGTTCTAGTGTTTGTCAGGTACATCAGTGATCCAATAATCTGTTTGTACAGTGTGGCATCAATCAAATCTGACGAAGTATCGACCAGCAGCTTCAGCTTCACTTCCATGGGTATTCATGGGTTTGCATTCCAACATGTCAAATTTCTTTAAGATCTCGACCGTGTACTTCCCTTGGTTAAGGAAGATCCTCTATGGATTCTACCATACCTCAAGACATAAGAAATAATGCATTAGGCCAAGGTCTTTCAATTCAAATTCAGAGGCAAGTCTCCTTTTACATTCAGCGATGAGATTTTCTTCTCCAGTTAAGAATAAGTCATCCACATATAGCAGTAAGATTACTAGCTCATTATCCATAATTTTGAAGTAGAGATTTGAGTCTGCTTTATTCTTGGTAAAGCCTAAGCTTGTCAAGAAACTGTCTATATAGCCATACCAAGCTCTAGGAGCTTGCTTCAATCCGTATAAGTCTTTCTTCAATCTGCAGACATGAGACTTCATGTCTTCAACCTCAAATCCTTGAGGTTTCTCTATATACACTTCCTCTTTGATGACACCATTTAGGAAAGTTGTCTTCACATCCATCTGGTGCAACTTCCACTTCATCTTAGCTGCAAGAGCTATGATGGTCCTGACCAAAGTGTATATGGCCACAGGAGAGAATGTCTCTTCATAGTCAATGCCTTCCTTTTGGGAAAATCCACGAGCGACAAATCTTGCTTTATATTTCTCAATACTTCCATCAACAACACGTTTTATTTTGAAGAGCCATTTTGATGATACCACATCCTTACTTTTTGGTCTAGTAAATATTTCCCATACATTTTTCTTTATTATGGATTGGTATTCCTCTGTCATGGAATTTTCCCATTCCTTCTTTTGAATGGATTCTTCAAAGAAGATAGGCTCCTCATCTAGGAGATCACACATCAAAGTCGTGTAACTGGAGAATGGCTTTGGTCTTTTCACCTGTCTCGAGGTTTCTTCTAGAACACCACACTTCTCTCCATATTGAATAAGCCCTCTTGACCAAGTAGGCTTTATTTTATGGGAGAAGGTCATTTGAGGAGGTTCTTAAACTTCTGTTACATCATGGTCTTCAAGAGTTTCCTCATCAAGGGAAGTTACGACTTCCCTCACTGGTTCTGCAGCTCTAGGAACTTCCCTCATGAATTCTGCAATCCTGGGAATTATGGGTTCCTCTTCATATACTTCTTCAAGATGGAATCTTCTTGATTTATTAAGTGTTTCTTCTTCATCAAAGGTCACATCCTTGCTGATATCAATGTGGCAATGACCTGGTATGTATATTCTGAAGGCCTTGGAGACCTCACAGTATCCCACAAATATTCCCTTCTTTCCAGAGGGTTCCAGCTTGTTTCTCTTCTCTTTCGAAATGTGTATGAAGACTGGGCAGCCAAATATTTTGAGATGGCTTACCTCTGGCTTCTTTCCGGTGAACATCTCTTCCAGGGTATTGAACCCAAGTGTACTATGGGATAATCATTTTTGCACATAAACAGCTGCCATTGTTGCTTCTACCCATAAACACATGGGAAGATCTTGATCATGGATCATAGTCTTCACAGCTTCCAGTATGGTTTTTTTCTTCTGTTCAGCTACACTATTTTGTTGGGGATCCTCTTGATCTTTACAGAATTTCACAAACTCTTTTGAGGTATATTCTCCTCCATTATCTGACCTGAGTATCTTAATCTTCCTTACAGAAAGGTTCTCTATCAAGGCTTTGAATTCCTTGAACTTGCTGAATGAATGATACATATTATGCATATCATACATATGATACATATGTATATATATTATACATATGTCCAAACTTATATATATATTATACATATGTCCAAACTTATATTATACATATATACATACATATATATGTGTGTGTGTGTGTGTGTGTGTGTGTGTGTGTGTGTGTGTGTGTGTGTGTGTGTGTGATACATATCATACATATGATACATATGATACATATTATGCATATCATCATATGATACATATGATGATACATATTATGTATCATCAATGAATGATACATATTATGTATCATCAATGAATGATACATATTATGCATACCCACTAATGGAGGATGATGGCATTGGGCCACACACATCTGAATGGATGAGTTCTAGGACTCCTTCTGTCTTGTTGTCCCTCTTCGAAAATGGGTTCTTCCCTTGTGCACATCCATTGCATACGCCTTCATGGTCACCTTTGAGTTTTGGTAAATCTATGACCACTTTGCATATGTATGGTAGTGCCTTATAGTTTATGTGAGCTAATATTCTATGCCAAGATTCTTCAATAGCGTGGGTCATGGCAGCTTCTGAGTGACCCTTTAGTTTATGCAAGTCACCTTCTTCTCTTCTAATGATAATTGCTTCATTTATGGTCTCTTCTTTAGCACGTTACCTTCTGCAACCTTCACTATAGCTTCCTTAGGTTTATTACATGTGACCTGGAGCAAGGTCAACAAAACAACAAGTAAGAATAATATCCTTCTGATAATATGAAGCAATAGCACGAACAATCATCACAGTAGCTCCTTTAGAGCTATCACTTATAATTTATCTGAAGCAAAGATTAAAGGTAAGGAATACAATACGAAATGAGGTCATCACTCTTATAGTGTTGTGACCAAGCATTCTTCCATGGCAACCTGAAACTAACACACAAGGTTTCTCCTAAAGGAGATGTTAGTTGTATCAGGTAAGGCATATACCTCTATATGCTTACATGCTATCAGGTATAGTACTTTATAAAGACTGTTGTCTCAACTATAGTCATCAACTTGTCATGTGTACCTTTGAATATTGATTATTCAAACCTGGAGCCTTGTCCTCAAGAATGAGTGCTTTCTTTTCTTCCAGGTCTCCTTCACTCAAGTGTCGAGTGCTTTCTTCAACCTATCTTCTATACTAAGACAACACTCTATCTTGACAAAAGGTTAGGTTAGAGGATAAGCTCTATGATCAACTTTTAATCCTTCTAATAATTTGATCATAGCTTCAACATGCAACACTAATAATGTAATGAAAAATAGATGCATATGAGAATAATCACACTTGGGTTGCATCGTTCCTCTAAATGTGTTGGATCTTGAGATCCTTCTGGATCTATGGCAAGATATCCCTTCTCCTGCAAATACTCTTTAGGGTTTAATCATTAAACATATGTGAGTACATACCTTTGATGACATTTGAAGGTGGTGGCTCCATCTGGTAGCAGCGGTAATCATTACCAACTCTTAAGAAAACTTCAAGGGTGATTGCAACCGGTCTTACGGCTACAAGTGCAACTGATGCTGCAACTGCAACTGCAACTTAGGGTTTTATGAGAAAACCCTAATTTTTCAAACTTCAAATTTTGAGATTCTGATCTAGAGAATAGATGCGATGGGTTGAGGCAAGTATGCTGCTGTAGTCAGAATTTCGAAAATCCAACTTTTACCCCCTCAAACTTGATCTGTGGATTTATGGATTGGTGCTTCTAGTACTTCTGGTACTCTGGTACTTCTGGTACTGGTTTTTTGGTACTTCTGGTACTTTTTTGAAACTAGGGTTTCACTTTCCAGGAGATCCAGCCACTGAAAAGGTGCGCTGAAGGTGCCAAAATGATCCTTGGGGGAGGGCACAACTTTCTAGGTGGTTTTGAAGCTGAAAATCTTCACTTTTAAAAAACCCTAATTTGTAGGTATGACAACAGTGACATTTTTCTCTTGCGAAATATGCTTCCTTCAGGTTGGCTCTGATACCATGTTAATGTTTATGCCATTATTATATTTCTTTGCATTTCAATAGATAATAGCAACATAAGAACAAGATCATTGAGAAATACACATTCACAAGAGACACAACATTTATCCTGGGAAACCCTCTAGGGCAAGAAAACCCAGCAAAACTTCCTTAATATAGATAGCCAATATAATGCCAAGAGATCTCTATGCTAAAACATAAAGTCCTCTCCAAGATATACGCTACTCTCTCTCTCCTTTGCTGGTAACAGATCAAAACTTGTCTCTCAAACTGAGCAAGTTAGTTGTGTTCAAATAAGGCGCTAGCCTCCTTTATTTATACAAGTTTTGGCACGTGTGAAGTGTCTCTTCATTGGCAGGGCCGACTTCTCAATCTAGATGGGTAAACCCACCTTTATTATATTTTTGGGTCTCTTAATTAACTATTGGGGCCGACTTCTTATTCTACCTATTACAATTGTCTTTTGACCAATCCACAAAAGGGGATTTGTTCCTATTACAATATCCGACATGATCAATCCACAATGGGGATTGATCCTATGAATAAAATATCAATAATAATAAGAATACTCTTTGCAGTTACATTATTTCAACAAGACTTTCTCATTTAGCTTAAATTTGGCAGATTTTGCACGTTTTTAAAAATATTTCTTTACAGTTTGTTTCCTTTTCTTTATGTTTTACAAGCAAACATTCTTTGTTCTTCTAAGTCTAATAGTGCATTTATCCTTTGGGGGAAATTGGAAGAATTTAATTCTTCCATCTGTAGCATCAATCGTAGATAAGAAAGTTCCAACTCAGTAGGAAGAATGGATTATTTACCATAAACAAGCTTAAAGGGGGTGCAACCTGTGCTTACCTTGGTGATAGTGCGATATTCCCAAAGGGATTAGGTGAGAACGGTGTTCCATTGACAAGGATTATCTTTGATGAGCCTATTTATGATCCTAACTAGATTCTTGTTAGTAGACTCAGATTTCCCATTTCCTTGGGGGTAAAAAGCTGGTGAAGTGAAATGTTTGAATCCCAATTTAGCTAGAAATTGAGTCAGTTTTGTGGAAATGAAATCGGGACCATTTTCTGTAATAATTTATAAAGGAGTGCCAAATCTGGAGAAGATATTATTTTGTAGGAAAGAAATCACATGTTCATCCCGTGCATGTCTAAGAGGGACAACTTCAATCCACTTAGTGAAATAATCAATGGTTGTCAAAATAAAAATATTCCCTGCAGAAGATGGAGGATTAATGGGACCAATAAATTCTAGGCCCCATTTAGAAAAGGGAAAATCCAGGAGAACGGGTTGCAAAGGCATAGCAGAAATGCGTTCTCTCCTAGCAAATTTTTGGCACTTGTCACAAGATCTTGTGAATTTATAAGAATCTCGAAAAATTGAAGGCCAATAATAATCATCTCTGATGATTTTAAAATAAATAACTTTAGCAGAAAATTGGCCACCAATGCGAATAACAGAATCTGAAGATCCATGATTTCCCTGTAACAATTTTTTTGCTTCCTCGTCATTCACACATTGAAGTAATATACCATCAACAAACCTTCTAATCAAAAAGTCTCCTAAAATAATATACCTGGATGATTCAAGGAAAAGTCTTCTCCTCTGATGGGGATCTAAGTCATCTGTCCATTTCTGATATTGTAAGTAATACACCATATGTTTCTACCAGGGATGTTCAGTTATAGAAAGACTTTGGTTCTCAATATAAAACAATGTTGAAAGAGGATTATCCTGATCGTCAATTTCTTCACTTGGTTGAGGATGTTGAGCTAAGTGAAGGGATAGATCTCATCCCTTAATTGTTTTTTAAGTCATGATGGTTAAATCATGGTCTTGTATTTTGGCAAGCCAATGTGCAAGCTTCCCTGAAAGGTAAGTTTGTGAAAGAAGAAACTTGACAGCAGGCAAAGGGAATTTTACATGCATATGTTTTCCTAGAATAATGTGGTGAAATTTCTCGACAACTTTAAAAAGAGAAAAGGAATGTTTCTCAATGTAAGAGTACTTGAATTCATCATCTGATAAACTTTGGCTCATGTAATCTACATGTTTTTTTTTATTCTGGTCATCACAATTTAAGAGAACAACAAAAACTACTTCCTCAGTGGCATTAGTGTATATGATAAAATATTTCTCAAAGTCTGGTCTCGCCAGAACCGGTGTTGAGTTGATTTATTTATTAATCCTAAGAAAGTAATTTTCTACGTCATCTATCCAAAAAAAAGAGTGAACTTGCTTCAGAATATTATGAATTAGTTTGACCATTAAATAAAAATCAGGAACAAACCTGCAGACAAATTTGATAATTCCCGTAAAGGCTTGAACCTCCCTTTTGGAAGTACGGGTAGGAAGGTTCAAAATAACAATAATCCTTTTGGGATCTATGCTTATTCCTGAATCATAAATGATATGTCCAAGGAGCTTTCCCTTGGTGACGCCAAAAATAGATTTAGAAGGATTTAAAGAAATATTGAATTTTCTGCATCGCATGAGAACTTTTATGATATGACCAAAGTGATCCAATCAATTCTTTGAATAAATAGTCAAATCATCAAGATAAACCTGGATAATATTACCAATATCTCTCTGAAAAGTGGCACCTGCATTAGACAAGCCAAAAGGCATCTGTTCATAAGCAAATGTGCCCCAACGTGTAGTAAAGGTGGTTTTGTATCTATCAGTCTATTTTACCTTGATTTGATTATACCCAAAAAAAACATCAATTAAGGAGATCATTTGTGACCTTACAACCTGTTTCAAAATCATTTCCATATTAGAGAGAGGAAAATGATATTTAATGCTTTCTCTATTTAATGCGCAAAAATCAACGCATAATCGAATCTAACAAGTTGTCTTCCTAACATGAACTAGATTTAAAACCCACTCGAAATATTTAACTGGAAATATTATACCATCCTTCAAAAGTTTTTCCATCTCTTTTCCAATAGTAGCTTCGAGCATGGGGTTAATGGGTCTTTTTTTTTCTTAACTAGTTTTATCCCTTCCTTGATAGGAATGACATGTTGTATGAGAGAAATATCAAAACCACAAAGATCCTCGTATGACCATACAAAAACATATTGAAATTCATGTAGTAGTTCTATGAATTTCTCCTTTTCTTCGTCGGAACATTGGGCACCTAGTTTAACCATCTTTGGCGATTTGAAGGTCCCAAGGTTCAAGGAAATGGTATCACCCACTTTCCTTTTAGACTCCTCTTCCTTACATGTTTCTTTGTTTCCTACATCACTCAATGAAAATGTTCTTTTGAGAGGAGTCAAGCCTTTCGGAAATTTTTCATTTTCCATAGATATGATTTCCTTGGGCTTAAATGGTTCATTTTGTATGAAAGCACATATGCCTTCATCATTAGGGAAAATCTACCATGATTCTACATTATCGGGAATTTGAGGATGATATAAATATTGAAAAGTACAATCAGGCCTTTGAGGTAGAATTTTTCGAGTAGGATATGCCACAAATACAACTAACCTATCATCCATTGAATTAAGTTCTCTCTTAACATGAGTGATGTTAAATGATAGTAGGTTCAAGATAAGCATCCAAACAACTTGGGTATAGAGTTTCATCAACTTATTTCTAGGAGAATAGATTTTACGCACAATGTTCACAACAAGTTCAGAATCACCAAAAACTGTAAGGAAGGTTATAAGCATTTTCGATGCCTAGCAGTAAGGCTTCGAACTCAGTGACATTATTCGTGTAAGAAAACTCTAACATGTAAGAAAAATTGTGAATTTTTCCTATAGGCGAGTATAAGATAATGCCAAATTTGTTACCTTTGTTTGAGAATAAGCCATCGAAATGCATGTGCCACATACCATATTCTAAATCAATTTGTTCCAGAGTAGTGTCATCCTCATCAACAAAGATAGAGTACACCTCTAATTCTTCCTCAAGATAATTTACATTTGGTTGAGGAATGCTCTCTATTTATGGTGAAATTATTCCTTCTCTTAGGACTATAATATTCTTTCCATTCTAGGGAACGGATAAGTGTGTTGCATCAAGTGAAATATATCCACTTGTTATGGATTTCCAGTCTCTTCCTAAGATAATATAATAGTTGCTTACTATCATGTCAATTACTTGGATGTTCAGGGATTTCCTTATTTCCGGATGTGCACACAAAACTAAAGTTACGTCTTTGATATCAGCTATAGTTGATTATTTTAGACTGTTATAGGAGAGCATGCTTCTAGAATTTTCATTAGTGCATGATAAGCCTAGCTCCTCCATGATGAATTTTGACATTATGCTTGGACCCAGACCGCCATCAATTAGGAAACAATGGGCTATCTTATCCATAATTTTTACAGAAATGAAAAATTGAGGGTTTTTTACAAGGTGTCTAAAATTATTTACACCTATCTTATTTACCGTGGAATCCTCTTCTTTCGTCTCTTCACGAAGGTTGGCTATGGTAGAAGATTTTCCTTCCATAAAATTATTAATATGATTTTTTTGTTCAAGGATGGAAACCATGTCCAAAATATTAGCATCGACATTGATATTAGCCAATTGGTTAAGGATATTATACTCGGAAGAGGGGAAGGAACTCCTTTAATTTCAAGAATTTTGACAGTTTGTACATTAGTTCCTTGTGAAGAAGAGGTTGGAGTAGAAGGAGTGTGAGGAGGGTCATATTTCCCTTTAGGAGAATAATATTTGTTCCTAGTATTTATTATCATAACATCTTCTGGTTCTGCCCAATCTAGAACAACGATAGTGGTTTCGGGCTTCTTGCCAAATATTTTATCTCTGACACTCTTCTTAACTTCACAAGTACTTTCTTCATGATTTTCTTTGCAGAAGTTACACCAACTGCAAGACAAAAATGGCTTTGGGATGAAAAATGTTCTCATTTGCATTCCTAAAAGGAGTTGAGGGAGAAGAAGATGCCCCAAGAGTAAGTGAGGGAAAATTTCCCTTTCTTTCATAGGCTATCATCCGATTGTTCATATCTTTCAAAAGTTGTAGGAGGGAAGACATATATGTTTACTTGACTGAGTCTCGTCTAGGGAGACCTGTTCTTTCGAGTTGCTCCTCGTACTCTAGGCTAGTGTGGGGAGAGAAGACAAGATTGTCAATAGCCTTTTCTTCGATCCTATGATGATAAGGAGACGGAAGTGCATTATAATAATGCATGAAAGTGACTTGATTTTGGGGGTGGATTAGTTTAGGTATTTTATTTTAAAATTTGGTGAAGCGAAGGTTAAAGGAATTAATAGTCTCACCATCTTTGTAAGAAAATATTGTTATATCCCTTTAACTGTTCGGTCGGGATCTTGGATGTTCCATAAGTAGACTTGAACCAATAAACCAACTCTTCCCAATTGGAAAATATCTTTGGATGGAGATAAAAAAAATCAATTGTCACTCTTCCATCAAGGGATTTGAAAAATAAGATCATTCATGTATCATTATCGTTAGCCCCAATATTATGACAAGCATTAGAAAATGCCACTAGATGTTCATTTGTAGAAACAATACTATTCCCTGAGAACTTAGGAATATTCTCTTTAAACTTGGGTAACGGACGAGTAGCGGGTGTGAGATTCAAGGGAGAAGATACATGCCATTGGGTGGTCATAGCATCTTCCTCAAACTTAAAAAGAATGTATTTCTTTATAAATTTAGCAAGGTTGGTATCAGATTGGATAGGAACTTGATGACTATATAGACTACCAATTACCGATGAGGCTAAAGTTTGGGATGATGAAGCACCTCCAACACAACTAGAACCACCCATAAATACCATTTTGAAAGTGATGGGTATGGTTGAAAAAGGTGAACTGGCAGAATCATACACAATCCTCCTTAGAGTGATTTTTTGGGTCGACAAAATGGCTTTCCTTCTTCCTATTTCAATGATAGGAGTAGCTTCAAGGGACAATCCTCTTCTTCTTCTATAAATGTGAGGATTTGAGGACATGAAATATAACACCAAATACTTAGGAAAAGGGATGTTACTTCTAGTTTCTAGGTTTCCTTTGCCTTGCTTCCCAGTTTTTGCAGATACTTATATCTTGTTCAACTACTTCACAAGAGTGTTAAAGCTCAACCCAGGTACTAGCAGTTTCTAGAATAGTATGGAAATTCTAGTATGGTATTTAATACCATGTTCAATATTAGGTTGTCTTGTTGTAGGTACTATCATGAGAAAAAACAGTCAAAGAGTATTCCAATAAAATAGAAAGATTCAAAGATAATCGTGAATACAATCAACCAAAGAGATATGGAAAATCTCCCCAGTATGGTTGCCAAATAAATGTTGAAGAAAAGGTATGGAACACCTTCTCAATCATTTTTAGATCTTTCCTAGCTAGGAAAAGATAGTTGGGAATGTCACTCAGGGTTTATAGCCTCAAAACATTCACTCAATCCACAAGTATTAATTACAAATAATTAAGGATGATTTTATTATTTGTATATGTTGCAATGTAAAAATAAAATTTAAACAAATCTACAAGAATTTATATAGATTTTACAATAAACTAAACATGGATACAAAAGCGAAAGGAATAACCAAGTCATGAAAACACATGTATGAGACAAAACAATAATCTCATTTTATTTCATTCTGAGGTACAAAAACTATATTTCTCTTTACAAAGCCCTGCGAGGGTATGGGCCAAATTCAGATTTATAGGTCTCTGATAGGCACCATACAAAAAGACTCTGACAGTAAAATAAAATTGAAACTAATGATCTGGATCAACTTGACACGACATGCCACCATTTGACTCTGCAACATATTCTTTATCAGACATTAAAATTAATTCACAAACAAATAAGAATACACAGACTATCAAGGATAAATCAAACACCTTTAAAACAAGATGTTGAAATGTATGATTTAGTTTTGAATCATGCTTCATTCAATAAGACCCTATTGTCATCACGAAGATTAGGCTTTCAAGTAAACTCAGAAATGAATGAAAATTGAAGCTATCTCACTAACTAGAGAACAAACCTCAGTGTTGTATTTCTCCTTCTATTCTCCCCTTGTCTCTTCCTTTAATTGAACCTTTATTCTTTCTCAGTAAGTTGAGGTAGTTCAACTACTTTCTTTAGTTAATTCAAATTAACTTAACTAATTAGTTTGGGAAGAAATAACTAATAATAATATATAAATAAGGGTCTAATTAATAATAACTAAATAGGTTGGACCCCTTGTGACTCCCATCATTTTCTTTGCCAATCATCAAATATAAAATGAAAAAATTATCATTTGGATCATATAACACCCTTGTAGCTCCCATAGATATCATTTAAGTCAAATATTTAAATATCAACAAAATTTAAGACCATATCACCAAAAATAATATATCCATATTATCCACAAAAAATATCCAAAATAAAGCTTGATGTCCAAAATATGTTGAAAATCATTAAACCTGTCTTTATCACCGAATAACATAAAAATCATTAAAATCCATATTTGCTTCTTTGTGAAGCATATTTCCTCTTCTCATTGTTGTCTCCTCTTGACTTTTATGGGGTATCCTTTGGTTGGTTAGACCCCTGGGGATGTATTACGCTGATTACATGGGAGAAGTCATCCTTTAGGTGGATGCATGAATACACAAACTTAGAAGACTCTACAGATGAACTAGAGGGAGAGGTCACTTCTTTTCCTTTATCTTGCACAGGTTGTGGGATATCAGTTTTTAATCTTTTGCTTGTGTGTGAGGACTATACTAGCGAAACAACATGAGCAATTTGAGCATTAGGATTAACTGGTGGTGGTAAAGGAAATGACATAATGGGCCAACCACAGTGGTGAGATACAGGTTGATGGACAATTTATTTCCAATCGTCATTATCAGGGACTTTGGGCTACATTGACACATGTGGAGGAACAAGAATGCCGGGAAGATTATGAGGAGGTTAAAATGGGGGTCTGTCAGGTCAGGGATGCAATATACCATGGCCAACCAAATTGAAAAACCCATCTTGAAACAAATGGTTCAACTCTTGTAGATCAACATCAAAGTGAATAGAAAACTGAGGCCTTCTATGGCCTCACTGCCAATTACATATGCCTCTATTATTTCATCCATTGTTGCCCCTGCTGAAAAAACTCATTTAGTAGCAATATTTAATCAATCATGAGGTTCTTAATAATCCATACATGAAACTCAAATTAAATAAATCAAGAGTTGGCTCTATTATTTACTACAAGACACTTGCAATCCATCCATAAAACTTTCATTTATTAATTTCCATACGAACAAGGAATTGATAGGGTCATTGGGAGTATGAAGGGCTTGTATTTAGCGTAAAGTGATATCATGGAGGGAAATATTTATGAATATTGTTCAAGCAATCAATAAAATAATCAAATTATGTATACAACCATGTACCAAAATACCAATCATCAGTTAACTTCCACATCATTCCTTTCATTTCCAAACAGACTTTTCCTTTAAAAAAAATGAGTAACAACATAACAAGGAGTGAAAAATGTAATTGGGATAATGAGGGGAGTGTAATTTGCATAAAATGGTATAATGGAAAGGACTCCCATGGATATTGTTCTAGTAATATATCAAACAATTCCATCTTCTCCATCAATTAACAATCACCACCTCTTATTGTTTCAAAATTGAACAACACTTTGTTTCCAAAACAAAAAACAACCCAGAACTGGTGTTTCTTTTCAAGGCTACTCATTTTCCTTAGAAATTTATTTGCACAGTAACCAATTTATATTTTATTTCCAAAGCATTATTTAACAATAATAACATTTCTTGTATATAACAGAGTCTAGGAGTGAACAACATCATAATAATCACATCCAAAACAACAAACAGTTGAGGAGGGACAAGCTATGGCCTAAAATATCAACCCAGTATTTCTTAAACCTACAGGGTCCCGCAAAGTACCCAAAGGGATCCTTGTATGTAATAAAATTTTGACCGAAACCACAATTAACCATACTTCCTATTTTTATTGCATTCTAGTTCGTAAAACTTCACTCAAGCATACATAGTTCATACATAGGTTCTCTTCGTATATGAAAACAAAACATAGCAAGTCTTATCTTATCAATATTTTTTCAACATTTCCATTGGCACCATAGTTTTCCTTGTGAAAGACTGTATTACCAAACAAATAAGTGGGTTCAACATTCCTTCCACATTCGCACAATAATTAATCAATCAAACCCATGACCAAAAAAAGAACACGAACAATGCCTTTACTAAAATCTGGGTGGGTCCTCTTCCACAATAATTTCCAATACAAAAGGTTCAATACACAACAGTGAAGAGTAGTGCAGTGAGGGGGACGAGATGACCAAATTGAGGTTTTATCCAAAATGAGTACAAGAAGATGAATACTTCTACAAAACTTCACATTTATATTCATAGAGTTTTTACAAGGACGTGGGAACAATGGGCATGAAAACCAACAACTTAAATGGCAGATAGAGTTTCCATATAACCCACAGGTAAGGAGCACTGGTACTCTTAGGGAAGAAACCCAAAACAAGAAACCAAAGGCAAGGAAATCCTGAGCGTTTCCCCAACTGTATTCTTTCCCACAAGTAAAGAATGAATACCATATACAGTAAGAGACATACACACAACTTTTCAATCCATTAACCACACTAAACCACCAATCCATACACAGTCGAAACTTCCATATATCATAACTTTGGAAATGCACGGACAACGAGCAAACTCAAGAGCCAATTGTTGAATTAATTAAAGAGTAAAGAAAAATATTCATGGATGGAGAAACAAGAAACCCATACCTATTTAAAAATTGCTAAGGAGAAACAACCAAGCCTGTCTACCTCTTCCACGACCGAACAAAGTGGATCAACAACAACCAACAAGAGAAAATGAAAAATGTCTAGGGTGGCGAGCTCAAGGAGGTTTAGAGTGACATGCATTTACTGCATTTCACTTCTACACTTACATTCTCATTCATATCTTAGTACGAGCAAGCCAACAATACAACTCATAACCCATTAAATCCAAATCAATTTAATACAATGTCGAATGCCTCATAGTTTGCCAATATTCAAATTTATAAATCCACTAATCCTTGTCCAAAATTTCCATGTAAAACATATATAAAAACCTTGCTAGGGATACCAAGTTTCAAACTTTATACCTCCAATTCAAATAATGTGTGAAATCCTTGTAGCATGGAACCAAGGTAATCACCACACCATATATCGCATACAACTTGAAAAATGGAGTTTATATCTTTTATCAAAATAGATGAAACGTAATAACATTTTTGAGGGTTACATAAATACAACATCATTTATTTTTTATCACATCGCCCATAACATCATTCAATCAATTATTCGACAACGACTTTAAAAGGAAATAAATTGTAGATCTTATCTCAACCAACTCATAAGCACATAAAGCATAAGTGTCGTCTCTTCATGATAGTCACACAAGTCACACAAGGTGTCCCACCTATTAGTATATTATTAAATACAATTAAATAATAAGGCGTTGCAACCATTTTCATGCAGGTACCCTATGTTGCACTTTTGGGCATCAACATTCCCGGAAAATGCACTCTCTAAAGGAGGTCAAGGAACCATGGGTTCATGAAAAATGAACTCCATGAAGGAGGTCGAGGAACCATGGGTTCACATAAAAGGAACTCCCTAATGAAGGATATGGAAACATGGGTTATTATAAAAGGAAATACCTGAAGGATTCTAGGGAACTATGGGTTCATGAAAAAGACACTCTCAGAAGGAGGCTAGGGAACCATGGGTTCCCAGAAAAGGAACTCCTTGAAGGAGGCTAGGGAACCGTGGGTTTCTAGAAAAGGAAATCCCTAAAGGAGGCCAGGGAACCATGGGTTCCCAAAAAAGGAACTCCTTGAAGGAGGTTAGTGAACCATAGGTTTCATAAAAAGGCACTCCCTGAAGGAGGCTAGGGAACCATGGGTTCCCAAAAAAGGCATTCCCCAAAGAACGTCGGGGAACCATGGGTTCCAGGAAAAGGAAATCCCTAAATTAGGTCGAGGAACCATGGGTTCATAGATAAGGGACTCCCTAAAGGAGGCCAGGGAACCATGAGTTTCCCAAAAATGCACTCCTTAAAGGATTATGGGGAACCATCAGTTCTCGGAAAAGGAAATCACCTAAAAAAGGTCGAGGAACCATAGGTTCCTGGAAAAGGAACTCCTTGAAGGAGGATGAGGAACCATGGGTTACTGAAAAAAATAACTTCTTGAAGGAGGCTAGGGAACCATGGATTACTGGAAAAGTAAATCCATGAATGAGGTCAAGATACCATGGGTTCAAGAAAAGGAACTCCCTGAAGGAGGTCAGGAAACTATGGGTTCCTGGAAAAGTCACTCCATTAAAGAGGATGGGGAACCATTGTTTCATAGAAAAGGAACTCATCAAAGGAGTTTAGGAAACCATTGGTTCCTTGAAAAGGAACTCCCTAAAGGAGGCCAGGGAACCATGGGTTCCCAAAAAAGGCAGTGCTTGAA
The DNA here is from genome assembly GCA_009831015.1 of Picea engelmannii. NCBI lineage: Eukaryota > Viridiplantae > Streptophyta > Pinopsida > Pinales > Pinaceae > Picea > Picea engelmannii. The sequence continues at coordinate 103,051 of ML784342.1, read as the reverse complement.
GGAGGTCAACGAACTATAGGTTCTCGGAAAAGGAACTCCTTGAAGGAGGCTACGTAACCATGGGTTCCCAAAAAAGTCACTCCCTAAAGGATTTTGTGGAAACATGGGTTCTTGGAAAAATAACTCCATAAATGAGGTCAGGGAACTATGGGTTCCTAGAAAATGCACTCCCTAAAGGAGGTCACAGAACCATGGGTTTCCCAAAAAGGCACTCTCTAAAGGAGGCTTTATGGAACCAAGGTGGGAAGTGGTACTGCCCCCTGTATTGTTGATCTGTATTTATGAGGGAGTGAAATGAAACACAAAAATATGACAGAAACACAAAGATATAATAATACTCAATTTATATTAATGAATGAAATATGCAAGAACTGTAAAACTGCAGAGTGAAATGAACTCGCTAGAATGGTGGTAGCTTATCTCTAAGAAGATATGTGAAAAATATGCACATTCATTAGAATAAGTGATTACAATGAGGCCAAATGGACTTTCAGCATAAAGCATCAATAATAAAACTCTAAACATTCAAAACCCTAACCCTAGAAGATGAAATGCCAAAAGGTTTGCGGGCCTCGATGTGGTTAGTTGATACGTCAACTTGCCGAGGGTGTTACTTTTTCATGAGATCTTCCTTTGGGATGACCAGTATCCTATTGGAAAGGTATAGCTAACGAGTACACATTATTAAAAAACCCAATATAATACTTCAGTTGTTTAATGGGCATTTCCACACCAAACAAATGTTGTTTAGGGCCACAAATCGCCCCAAAAGTTCAGGATCCAAAACAAATAGTATAAAATGACCAAGATAGAAATTGTGTTTTGAGTTATTGGAATAGGTGGGTGGCCACTCATTTCCACTTGTACCATTCCTCCCCACTTAGGAATAAAAAATCTCCATTGCGTTGAGTTCCCCCAATCAAATGTGGAAATTGTTTTTGAACTTAACACTTAGTGAGCCACTTACTTTAGTGCAGTAGTTGCCCTACTTTGATGACCTGATAGAGTTGGATATTCTATTGGTGAGTGACCTTAACTTGTGTTTCCGTGATATGATCAAAGTTTTCATGTTCAATTCATTCAAGTTTGAGATCTATAGGTGTCAACTAATTTTCCACCTTTGATGTGTCCAATAGTGGTGGAAGATATGGTCGAAGGAGTTCCACATTGAATATTGGGTGCAAGTCTAGGAAGGGGCAAATACTTAACTCAAAATAATTGTTTCCCATAGCCTTAGTGATGGTGTAAGTTCCATAGAAAATTGGATGAAGATTCCAATGGGGCCCTATAAGGCGCTCTTTCTGCAAATAAAACCAAACCTTATCTCCCACTTGAAACATATGTGGAACTCGGTGTTTATCATGGAACTGCTTGTACTTAGCATTGTCTTTTTGTTAAATATCATGGACCTATTGGTGAATGTGATGAATACATTCAATGAAATTGGTGGATTTTTCAAACTCAGATTGAGGATGGGAATATTTGGCATGTGTAGACGTAAGGGGTAGTGCTACATAATTGAGGCCTAGTGGTTGAAATCCTAGGCCCACCTGAAAAGGGTATATGTTATAGATGTGATGAAAATAAGGAAGGCTCTCATCCCATTTGCATGGATTCTTGGAGTTGTACATGTGTAAGATATGCATGATCATCATATTAACAGCCTTTGTTTGTCCATCAGTTTGGGGGTGGAAGGAAGTGGATTTCGTGAGCTTGGTGTCCAACAATGAATAGACACTCAACCAGAATGTAGTCAAGAACCTATCATCCTGATATGATATGATGGTTTATGGTATTCCAAATTTTAACCACACATTCTCAAAGAAGATATTGGTAGTGACCTCAATTTTGATACTCTCCTTGTAGTTGTCAAAATGGACATCTTAAAGAAATTATCAACTACCATAAATACACAATCATTTCCATGCTTGGTTGAGAGGAGACCTGACATGCAGTCCATTGAGATGGATTCCCAGGGCCTGCCAAGAGTAGGAAGAGGGGTGTACAATCATTTTTTTAAAAGGATGGATTGGAGATGGAGAAATAAGTGCAGGATATGATATACTTACTAACATCCTATCGAAGCTTTGACCAATAAAAATACTTATGTAGTATTTCCATTTCCTTCTCCACACCAATGTGAAACTATTTCAAGTATGTGGACCACTTTTGATGGCCTTCATTCCATAATTTTCCTTGTGTATGCATGAACTGCAGAGGTTCCCTAAAAATTCACTCTCTATAGGAGGCCAAGGAACCATGGGTTCCTAAAAAAGGAACTCCCTAAAGGATTCTAGGGAACCATGGGTTCCTAAAAAAGGAACTCCACAAAGGAGGTCAGGGAACCATGGGTTCCTAGAAAAGGCACTCCCTAAAGTAGGCTAGGGAACCTTGGGTTTCCCAAAAAGGAATTCCCTAAAGGAGGATGGGGAACCATCAGTTCTTGGAAAAGGAACTCCCTAAAAGAGGTTGAGGAACCATAGGTTCCTGGAAAAGGAATTACCTGAAGGAAGATGAGGAACCATGGGTTCCAGGAAAAAGGAACTCCCTAAAGGAGGCTAGGGAACCATGGGTTCCTGGAAAAATAAATTCCCGAATGAGGTCTAGAAACCATGAGTTCCATAAAAGGTATTCCCTGAAGGAAGTCAAGAAACCATGGGTTCCCAGAAAAGGAACTCCATGAAAGAGGATGAGGAACCATGGGTTCAAAGAAAAATAATTCCCTAAATAAGTTCACAGAACCATTGGTTCCCAGAAAAGGAACTCCCTGAAGGAGGTCAAGGAACCATGGGTTCCTAGAAAATGCACACCCTAACAAAGGCCAAGGAGCCATGGGTTCCCAAAAAATTCACTCTCTAAAGGAAACCAAGGAACCACAGGTTCCTGGAAAAGGAAATTCTTGAAGGAGGTTGGGGAACCATGGGTTCCCAAAAAAGGCACTCTCTGAAGGAGGCCAACGAACCATGGGTTCTTGAAAAAGGAACTCCATGAAGGAGGTCAGGGAACCATGGGTTCACATAAAAAAATATCCCTATTGAAGGATAGGGAACCATGGTTTCTAAAAAAAGGAACTACCTGAAGGAGGCTAGAGAACCTTAGGTTCATGAAAAAGACACTCTTGGAAGGAGGCTAGGGAACCATGGGTTCTCAAAAAAGGCACTCCCTGAAGGATTCCATGGAACCATGGGTTCTTAGAAAAGGAAATCCGTGAAGGAGGCCAGGGAACCATTGGTTCCCAAAAAAGGCACTCCTTGAAGGAGGTCAATGAACTGTAGGTTCCCGAAAAAGGAACTCCCGGAAGGAGGCCAAGGAACCATGGGTTCCCAAAAAAGGAACACCCCAAAGGAGGTTGGGGAACCATGGATTCCTAGAAAAGTAACTCCCTAAAGGAGGTCAAGGAACCATGGGTCCTAGAAAAGGTACTCCCTAAAGGAGTCCATGGAACCATGGGTTTCCCAAAAAGAAACTCCCTAAAGGTGGTTGGGGAACCATCGGTTCTTAGAAAAGGAACTCACCTGTAAGAGGTTGAGGAACCATAGGTTACTAGAAAAATCACCCCTTGGAGGATGATGAGGAACCATGGGTTCCAAGAAAAAGGAAATTCCTGAAGGAGTGATCCAGGTGGATATCGATGGCCACCCACCTTTTCCGACTAGCTCAAAACAATTTTCTGGCAATTTTGGCAATTTACTATTTTTAGTAGGTTTTAACTTCCAGGGCCATTTTGAGGGCCTAAATGAAGGTTTTTTTAGATATAGGTTCTCGATGATAGCCAAATGCATGATTGAGCCCCCCAAAATTAATCTCCTTGATGATACCTTTCCAACGATCTATCATACGTCTAAAACGGAGATCGTATGCAAAAGTTACGACCCCGGGAAGTTGATGTACTAACATACCCAAACGAGGCCCACATGACTTTTGGCACTTCATCTCTTAGGGTTAGGTTTTTGGATGTCTAGGGTTTTTGGCATTCCTGTTTATTGTAAAAAGGTCTTCAGAGCCTCATTGTAATCATCTTCTTGCGAATGCGAGTAGCTGTCACATCTCTTCTCAAAGATAAGATGCCACCAATCTAGCGAGTCTTTCACTCTGTATTTTTATAGTCTCTGTACATTTCTTTCATTAATAGAAATCGTGTATTAAAGTATCTCCATGTTTATGGTTGCATCTCTGATATATTTCTGTCATATTATTGAATATCTGCGATATCTCTGTGCATTTCTTTATTATATCTCCGATCTCATTTCGTGCCGAAAATAATCTGGATCAAGGAGGCTAGGGAACCATGGGTTCCTAGAAAAGAAAATCCCTAAATGAGGTTGAGAGGCCATGATTTCTAGAAAAGGAACTCCCTAAAGAAGGTCAGGAAACCATGAGTTCTTGGAAAAGGCACTCGATGAAAGAGGATGGGGAACCATGGGTTCACATAAAAGGAAATCCTTGAAGGAGTTCAAGGAACCATTGGTTCCTGGAAAAGTAAATCCCTAAAGGAGGCCAGGGAACCATGGGTTCCCATAATAGGAACCGCCTGATAGAGGCCAAGGAACCATGGGTTCCCAAGAAAGGCACTCCCTTAAGAAGACCAGGGAACCACGAGTTCCTAGAAAAGGCACTCCTTGGAGTAGGTCAGTGAACCATGGGTTCCTGGAAAGGAACTCTCTGAAGGAGGCTAGGGAACCATGGGTTCATGAAAAAGGAAATCCATAAAGGAGGTCAGGGAACCATGGGTTCATAGAAAAGGAACTCCCTGATGAACGCAAGGGAACCATGGTTTCATAGAAAAGGAACTCCCTGAAGGAGGCCAAGAAACCATGGGTTCTTGAAAAAGACACTCCCTGAAGTAGGCCAAGAAACCATGGGTTCCTGGAAAACACACTCTCTGAATGAGTCCAAGGAATCATAGGTTCCCCAAAAAGGCTCTCTCTGAAGGAGGTCTTGATGCCCTTATGGGGGGTAACTAGAATAACCGAGGATAAGGGGGCCTCACCACAAGAATTATTTGAAACTATCTTGTTAGATCATTCTGACTAGGCCATGTGGCTTGGAATCGCATGATGTCTAGGGGAACATGACACAACATGGTGGTATACTATTCTCCACTGAGGGTATATTGTGGGTTGGCGTTGCATCGAGAGTTGGGACTTATGGGACCAAGGTGGGAAGTGGTACTTCCCCCTGTATTGTCTATCTAAATTTATGAGGGAATTAAATGAAACAAAAAAATATGAAAGAAACACAAAGATATAATAATACTCAATTTCTATTAATGAATGAAATATGCACAAACTATAAAACTGCAGAGTGAAATGAACTCACTAGAATGGTGGTAGCTTATCTCCAAGAAGATATGTGATAGCTATAAACATTCACAAGAATAAGTCATTACAATGAGGCCAAAAGACATTTTAACATAAAGTATCAATAAGAAAACTCTAAACATTCAAAACCCTAACCCTAGAAGATGAAACGCCAAAATTTTTGTGGGCCCTGATGTGGTTAGTTGATACGTCAACTTCCCAAGGGCGTAAATTTTGCATACGATATTCATTTGGGATTATCAGTATCCCATCAGAAATATCTAGATGAGAAGTATACATTCTAAACATACCAATACATGACTTCGTTTATTTATTTGGCATTTCCACACCAAAAACAAGTTGTTTAGGTCCTTAAAATGGCCTCGAAAGTTTAGTACCCAAAAAAACTATAGAAAACTACCAAGATGGAAATTGTATTTTGAACTAGTGGAATAGGTGGGTGGCCACTAATGTCCACTTGTATCATTCCTCCCCCCTTATGAATCATTAGTATCCATTACATTGCATTCCCCCATCAAATGGGGAAACTACTTCTGAACGTGGCACTTGGTGAGCCCCTTGCTTTGGTACAATAGTTTTCATTCTTTGATGACTCGATAGATTTGGATATTATATTGGAGAGTTCCCTTAACTTGTGTGTTCATGATATGATCAATGGTTTCATGTTCAATGAAATCAAGGTTTATCTATGTAAGTTTCAACTTCTTTTTCACCTCTGATGGGTCCAATAGTGGTGGAAAATATGGTCGAAAGAGTTCCACATTGAATACTGGGTGCAAGACTAGGAAGCGGAGAATACTTAACTCAAAAGTATTATTTCCCATATCCTTGGTGATAGTTTAAGGTCCATATAAAATTGGTTATATCTTCCAATTGGGTCCTATAAGGTGCTCTTTCTGAAAATGCAACCAAACCTTATCCCTCACCTGAAAATTATGTGGAACTCAATGTTTATCATAACACTGCTTGTACTTAGCATTGAATTTCTATAAAATATCATCGACCTGTTGGTGGATGTGATGAATCCATTCAATCAATTCGGTGGATTTGGAAGATTTTTCAACCTTAGATTGAGAATGGGAATATTCGATCTACATAATTGGGGCCCAGTGGTTGAAATCTCAAGCCCACTTGAAAAGGGTTGTGGTCGATCGAGCTATGGAGGGATATGGTGTAGTTTTGATGAACATAAGGAAGGCTCTCATCCCATTTGCATGGATGCTTGGAGTTTTACATGTGAAAGATATTCATTATCATCCGATTGAAGACCTTTATTTGTCCATCATTTTGGGGGTGGAAGGAAGTGGATTTCATGAGCTTGGTGTCCAACAATTGCTAGAGGCTCAACCACAATGGACTCAAGAACCTGTCATGTTGATATGATATGATGGTTTATGGTAGTCCAAATTTTAACCACACATGCTCAAATAAAATATTGGTAGTGACCTCAATTTCGATACTCTTCTTGCAAGTTGTTAGAATGACCATCTTAGAGAAATGATCAACAACCATAAATACACAGTCATTTGAATGCTTGGTTGAGGGGAGACCTGACATGCAGTCCATCGAGATGGATTCCCATGGATTTTCAGGAGTAGGCAGAGGGGTGTACAATCCTTTTTTTTAATTGATGGATTGGATATGGAGTAGGAAGTGCAGGATATGATATACTTACTAACATCCTATCGAAGCTTTGACCAATAAAAATACTTGTGTAGTATTTACATTGTCTTCTCCATGCCAAAGTGAAACTATTGCAAGTATGTGGACCACTTTTGACAACATTCATTATATAATTTCCCTATGGATGACTATATCCTCCCTTAGAATGGATGACTATAATTTCCCTATGGATGACTATATCCTTCCTTAGAATGTAATGATTCCATTGGCAGTAGGCTTGTACAATGAAATAAATCTCTTTGTCATAGGTGGGGTACTTACAAGCAATGTTTAAGAGTGTCTCGCTATGATAGACCACTGTATTATCATGTTGAGTGAGAATGGAACCAATTTTTTTTTCTAAAGAATATGTCTCAATGTCAAAAGGTTGGTGCAAATAGGGTAATGCAAGCATCGACATTGAGCATAAATGATGTTTCATATCATCAAATTCTTTCTGTTGTGACCTGACCCACACAAAATTTTCTTTGTATCCACCTTTGGTCAATTGGATGAGGGGCCATGCAATATGAGAGAACCCCAACATAAATCTGTGCTAGAAGTTGGAAAGGCCTAATAATATTTGAAGCTCGATTAGTTTTGTTTGGGTTGTCCAGTTATGAATGACTTGGATCTTGGCTAGATACACATGCACACCATTCTCATCTATAATTTATCCAAGGTGTTGGACCCTATTCATGTCGAAGGATAATTTCTCTAAGTTATAATATAGATTGTGTTTCTGCAGAGTGTGGAGGACCAACTAAATGTGATGTAAGTGTTCTACCCAACTCTTGATGAACATGAGGATGTCATCCAAATGTACAAGCACAAAGGAATTAGTGAAAGGTTGCAAGATGTCATCCATCAACCTCATGAAATTTGTTGGGTAATTTTTCAAGCCAAAGGGCATGACCAACCACTCGAAAATACATTCTTTAGACTTGAAAGTTTTCTTCCATATATCAATCGATTCTATTGGGACTTGGTGGTAGTCAAACATCCAATCAATATTACCAAAGTACTCGGCTCCCTTGATTTGGCTGAGAAGGTCCTAAATTCGTGGAATTTGGTAGTGGTTCCTGATTGTGATTTTTTTTACAGCTATGTAATCAATACAGATCCTCCAAGTCCCTTCTTTCTTATACATGAGTACGATTGGGCTTCCGCAGGGTGAGTATCTTGGTCGAATGTTCCCTTTTTGGAGTAGATCTTAAATCTGGTGCTTGATTTCCTCATTTTCTAAGAGATATCGTTGGCATACTATCCCATAAATTAAAGGAATAACAGGGATCATATCAATTGAATTATTGACCTAACAGTGTAGATGCACCCCGATAGGTGAGGTGAAGATGTCTCGGTATTCTTCCATGAATTTTTCCACTTGCTTCAACTATGTAGAGAATCCCTGTGTGGAGGCCATGAATGTGGCCAAGACCTTTTGTTCACTTTGAGAGAGAATAATGAAGAGAAAAAATTTCCCAGTTTGGGATATTACCTTCCTACGGTGCTTATCTAACTCCAAATAAATTGCAGTAGGTGGAGCTACCTATGGTATCCTGTATAGTTACCCGCCCAAAGTAACAATAACACTACGAGGTCTAGACTCATATAGATCATGACATTTCCACATATGTGGCTGGACTAAAAGAGCATCACAAACTTCAAGTGGGGAAACATCACACAATACCTCATCCTTGAAGGGATTTATGCCATAGGGAATGAAACACTATTGGCTGATGTGCAGATCTCATCCTTGGATGAGCCACCCAATGTTGTATGGTTGTGGATGTGGTGTTGTTGGAAAATCAAAATATTTGATAACCTCTACTGATATTAGGTTATTTTGGCTTCCACTATCAACATTGAAATGCAATAGAGCACCCTTCACCCACATCTACTAGTGAAAATGGTGATCACCTTCCTCTGGCCCTTCTGTTTCATTTGGATAGACATTAGTAGTAGTGACTATGGCACTGGTTTATACATCAATGATATGCTTCCCCTTGTCTGGCTCTGAATCAGAGTCAGATCCTAGATCTGAATCTAAGGCTTTCATCTCGGTCAATAATGACTACTTAAAGAAACATTAATTAGTGTTGAGCCAGGGGATTTTATGGAACTCACACCACTTCTCATTGTCTTTCTTTGTCTTCCCATTACCCTTCTTTGATTACAGATTAGACTGTTTGTATTGAGGTTGTACATTCTTTATTTTACCTTTGTTATGTGGGTTGGGGATGCCTTTTCTCTGATTCTATAGTGATGCATTCACAGATCCAAACTCCTTCTTATTCCTCTGCTTAATTTTTTTCTTGATATTGACAACATATCGATAAGAGGCTCTTAGTATGAGATGTCCAAAAACTCCATTTATGTTTGGATGTACCTATGTAGACCCCCATAGTATTTTTAACCATATGTCACTTGAAGTATTTGATACCCAGCTTGGTGCACAAGATATGGAAGATATTTGTGAACTACGGGACTATTTGGCCCCTCTCCTAACATAGTGTGGTCCATCTTGTGTACTGGTCATCATAGTTTCCAACAAGGTAATAATGTTCCTTAATGACATCCATAAAAGAGTCCCAAGTGGGTTCAACCCCAAACATTCTAGACTCCTCTATGGATTTTTTCTCAGAGTAAGTCTCCCACCAATTTTTAACATGGGGGATAGCTTTAAGGAGAAAAAAGGTCATATTTTACCTATCAAAAAATTTTTGGACAAAGAAATAACCTTCTAGATGATTTAACCACTTTTCCAAAGCACCTACATGTATCTAACCTTCAAATATGGGAATATCAAAATTAACTTGTACATTGTAAGGGGTGACGCCTATAAAGTGGCTACTTGATGAAGATGTGTTTGTTATTTTTAGCATTTGTCGAAGGATTTGGGAAAAATTATCAATCATATTGTCCCTCTGTCACATGAGGTATTTCTTGATGAAAAACTTTATAGGATCTCTTGCTCCCTCATCTCTCCTTTCTTCCTCCATGGGAGGGAATCGGGGTAAGATAGGAAAGTTTGTCAAAGGCTAAAGTAGTTCAAGTCCCAACTCCTTATACCCTAACCTTGTTGGAGACATTCATAGAGAAATAGATAAAGAGAAAACCACCATGATACCATTGATCTGGATTAATGATAGAATGAAGTGAAACATAGAAATATGGAAGAAACATAAAGATATAGTAATAATCAATTTCTATTAATGAATGAAATATGCATGAACTATAAAAATGGAGAGTGAAATTAATTTGATAGAATGGTGATGGATTATCTATGAGAATAGATGTGACAACTATTTTTGTGGAAAATTTTCCCTTGTGGACAGGTGAAACCCCCCTTGGATCAAGACCCCTTTGATCCAAGACATAGAGAAACAAATGGTTACCACTTTCTCCCTAGATCTACTATTTATTTCAACAATCATAATGAGAATACAAGGATATATGACTCACCTTTTTTACGTTGGTTGTCCTCATTGATCCATCCCTTGATCATAATTTGTAAGCTCCAAGAGAAGTCATGTAAAGAACATAGCAATAACTTCTTCTTCTTCTACACTATATTTTCAAGTAGAACATATCTATCTATGATGAATTAGACAACAATAGACATGCATATAGTGAACACGTAGGCATGAAGGGAATATGCCAAGTTATATATTAATGTAAAAAAATCAAAAGTGAAGCACTTATAATATCAATATTGATGTTGCAACAACTCCTCCAATATCTCCTTTCCATCGCCTTGAATATCACAAAATCATAGGTATGGTACTATAAGTTCTCTCCCCTTTCTCTCAAGAATGGCCTCCATTATATAGGATTTGAGGCATCACAACCATAGGATATTTTTTAGGAGAGGATGTATTCAAATGAGGATTTGGCTGAACCAACAAGATTGACCTTGCCTTGAATAGGAGATAGCTTGAACCAATTCCTTTACCAAATAAAATCTCTCGGAAACAATTGCACAAAACAAGGCATGATGGTTGCAGCTACTTCATCACCCCCCATGAAATGGACACAAGGTGATATTATCACTCCCTTATAACTGAGCAAGGAGTGATGATAATGGTTTATCCCTCCTTGTATATGGGTAGGGGGTCGATGAGGCTCAAACAAATCCAAAATCGCAAGGAAAAAGGTAGTATTTTGACCTCCATATAGGTTTCATCTTCAACGTGTCTATGGATTAGAACATACACTTTCTCATGGTGACAAAATTATGACACTTGGTAAAGTGAGAAACTAAATTTCAACACTTATGTGTGAAATTTGGTAGTGCAACACTTAGGTGTATAAAAATTGCGACACTTATGACACTTAAGTGCAACATTTGGTAGTGCGACACTTAGGTGTGTAACAGATACCCCCTAAAGTGTGAAGTCAAAAGAAAATCTAATGGACGAAACAATTTACAAAAATATGTATGTGACGGTGTTGGAATAGGATATCCAAAGAGAAGTTGCAAACAAACATCAAACAATATATACATATCATCCCTGAGGTAGGCATACCCATGCTTGGAATACACTGACTCAAAGCATGGCCACTGACCAATACACTGTGGATCCATGAAAGTAATGACTAAGGATATGGCCACCAAAGATACAATGTGGATCCATATCTCCATGACTCAATCAAGTCATAGCCACAAAAGAATACACAGTGGAGCTACAATATGACAAAAAAAACCCATGGACCAATACAAAGTGGATCTATGTGACAACATATACATTAGTGAGGTCGCCAACATGATGTCCATATTGGAATTTTCTTAAGCACTCAAATAATCTCCATCACAACCTGGGTGAAGCGCGTAATAGAGGTGTGTTCCCTTGGTCTTCATCCCGATCCTGAAATAGTATGATTCTAGCCATGTGAATAGATGTGCTAATGTCGAACATGGTAGAAACCACTTTATTACTTGTCATTGATGAATATCGTTAACAAGTGTGAGGGAAATAATAAATGATGAAAATGAATCCCAAGGTACCCTAGTACATTCCAATGAATGTGAATAAATGATATGAAGTTGAACATCCCTGGAATCATTCGATCAGGGGCCAATGATGTAAATCTACTGTCGAAAGCGAGGAGACCTACCATTGAGGCATGTAGGTTCCAAGGTACTAATTGGTTTATAAGTCTAATTCCCAGATAATATGTTGAAGTCGACATGAACATATTCGTTGAAGGAGGGCCATGATGTGTCCCCCATGATCGACGTGAAACTGACATAGGAAAGTGATGTAAGATGATATATCAAATGAGCACAAACTGACATGAAGATGAAGGTTGGTAATGCTGTAGAGTGGTTGGTTTGGGCTAAAACTTCCCTTGAACATTGCAAGGAATGACGAATGACTTGGAAAAATTGACTTGATTGAGAGATAGACCAAAACATATCGCAACGGTAACTGTGGCACTCTTCGGGTGAGTCGAAGGAGTATAATGACTCAAAGACAATGAAATTACCTAATTGTAAGACAAGACGCAAATAGGTGCCATATTCAAGGGAGATAACAAACAACTACCATAATACTTTCCAAAAAACTGACCCACTTCCCCCAAATTTACCCCACCATGAATATCAAGTACCTCTTTGTTTTCTAAAAATATTGAGGAGGATAACATATGCTCGATGTATCTCATCTTTGATGAGTCCCTCATCACATGTTTAACGAACCTGAAGAAGGAGGGGTTCGGTCCCATATGGGTTCTTCAATATATAATTTTATAAGCCCGAAGAAGGTAAACTCGACAATATTTTCATGTTAGAAAATATGAAAATATCTTAAATAAGAATCCAAAGGTGTTCTTTTTTGTAAATTTAGTCCCCCAAGCCCAATAAAGTGTAAAACAATACAAGGGAGAACTCTTCTAGTCGAGGTTGACTAAAGTATTAATTTTTCGTAATTAGTTCATCCAGCCTGAAAAAGGGTTAAACTTAAACCGAATAGACTCCCTTTCAAATCCTTTTAACGAGTGTGAAAGGAAAAAACCTCGTTCAACAATATTTTCATGTTTAGAAATTCTGAAAAGAGATTAAAGGAGACTCCAAATGTTGGATTATTGAGAGGGGGGGTGAAACAGTAATAGATCAATTTAATCCTTTTTAACCATATAATCCAAGTGTTATATCAATGAAGCATTATCATCCAATAAATGCAGAGTAAATAAGAAATGAACAAATGAACAATCATACACATACACAGTACACCAATGTTTTACGTGGAAACCCAAAGAGGGAGATAACCACATAATTCTTTTTCTTATATGTCTTGAAGAATTAAATTCATTGGAAGCACCAACTTCCCTTGTTTTCTAGCTGCAACTGGAAGGACACTCCAACCCCCCTAGTTTCTCAAAATACAACCTAAGGAAAGCTCCAAATCCCCAATTCTCTCGCTACAACCAAAAGGAGGCTACAACCCCCTATGTTCTCCGACAAAAACCAGAAGGTGGCTACAACCACCTGTCCTTGCCCTGTCCTACCACTCTGAAGTAGAAGTAGAATGATGGAACCACTGTCACACTATCATTATGATATATACCATTGTAAACCTATACCAATAAATCTGAACCATGCATCAACCTGTACCTCAATTTGTAATCAACTTGTATCATAAACAAGTGCATCAACCATGCACCAACCTGTACCAAACAACCTGTAATCAACCTGTACCATACACAAGTGCATCCAACCATGTACCAAGTATGTACCAATCATGTGTCAACTACTCATCAACTATGACTCATCAATCTGTACCAACATCATCAATTATACACCTCATGTATGTGCCAACTCATCAACTACTTGTCTCAACCATGTACTCAAAATGTACATCAACCAAAAGCCCTCATCAATTTCATAATACAAATATGATTTGTATCTCTGTAATAGACCTGGTGTATATGATCACATTCCTGTAAACCTTCCTTAACTTTAACAACAAGAGACTAGCATTTTCATCAAACTTTTCTTTAGTCTCACATGCCTAGTTTTGGATTAATCAACAACCCTAAATTGAAGTAACCATAACTTTGAAAATGTAATGTATAAAGATATGAAACTGATATTAAATGTTATTTAGTTTTTTTTGTGCAATTCCTCCAGCATCACTTCTTGGAACCTCTCAGAAAAGGAGTTATAGAAAAAATGGCATACCTTGTTGAATTCTGTCTTATTCTAGAGAGCGACCTTGTAGAGTGTTCCCCGCATGAAATATTTGTTGAATTGATTTGAAACTGCTAAAAAACATACTACATATTGTACCCTAACCAACACATTTTGTATCACTGAATTTTTATTTGTTATGAAACATTTATGACGTTTTTACCCGAAACATTGTTTTTTAACTAGTTTCAGGACTGGCCACAAACCCTATTTTCCACGGAGTGTAACTACCAAAATACAACACCCCACAAGCTAATTTTTTTACCATGGATACTTGGGTATGTTTTATAAATGGAATAGCAATTTAATGGTCTGAAGCATTATAGAAAAAAATTTATAGCGAAAATGGTGAGATGACCTGTAAATAACATACCTTAGAAAGCACCATCAAAAGAATTTATCCTTCCTTGCATTTCAGCCTTCTTTTCTTCACCTTCCCTCAGAAATTAGGCTTATATATCCTTAGTTACCTCAGAAACATATATATATATATATATATATATATATATATATATATAT
>ML784342.1:69085-88307 GCA_009831015.1 Picea engelmannii | reverse complement strand
TCTCTTAAACCACTTTGACTACTTTGACCTTTTGGGGCTTCTAGATGACATATGAGGGTCCTCCAACTTTGTAAGGCCATAACTCTCAAACCGTGAGGAGTTATGTGACATTCCACATACCACCAGAAATAGAATGACATGTACTATCCATATAGAATATTATTACTTTCAAATATATAAAAAATTATATCGTTATCCATCAAACAAACTTGGGTCCATTACCCAAACCTAGGTTCTCCAACTTCACATGGTCATAACTCTCTAACTGTGAGGAGTTATGTAATGTTCTACATACCACTGGAAATGGAATGAAAAGAACTATCCATCTAGGATAGTTTCCTTGACAAATTCATTGTCCTTTATCTCATTATTCCACAATTAAGAATGGGTTCTCTTACTCCGCAACGCGTCTTCCCATGAGGGATTTCACCATAAGGGGACCACTTTGGTGTTCATCCATATTTACTTCTTATCAACCATGAAAAAACAATAATGAGTCATATTTACATCAAACAATCTTGGGTCCATTACCCAAACCTTTGTGCTATGAGGCTTTCTTCAAGGGTTGACATCAATGACAACCAACCTTAATCAACAATTTCCTCCTTTGGCATTGATGGAAACACTCTGATGTAATATTGAAATCATAGCATTCATTCTCTCCCTAGAACCATGCCTTTGTCCTCTGCATCTGATAAATCTGTCTCTGTCCTCTACATATGATAAGTCTCTCCCCCTTTATCTTCAATGGAAAAGGTATATTTCCATCTGGGGTTGATCCCCCTGACTGAACTCTCCTCTTATGGTGCTTCCTCGTGTACATCTAAGACATATAAGATAAGCATTCAAAAAGAATTCATTTTGCAGTAGAAATAACTCCAAGTCTTTGGAAAAGATATTCAAAGGCTTCCCATGGAAGTGGTTTTGTAAATATGTCTGCCACTTGTTCTTTAGTTCCCACATACTCAACTCTGATGTTCTTTTCTGCAAACTATTCCCGTAGAAAGTGACACTTGATTGGAATGTGCTTCATCTTGGAGTGCATCACTGGGTTTTTTGAGATACTGATAGCACTTGTATTATCACAATATATTGGAATGGGCTCATCATACTCAACTTGTATATCTGTTAAAGTTTGTTTCATCCAAAGAACCTATGTACAACATGATGATGTTGTAATATACCCTGCCTCGGTTGTAGATAGAGATATTGATGATTGTTTCTTACTTAGACATGATACCAAACACTCACTTAAGTAGAATGCTGCTCCACTGGTGCTTCATCGGTCATCAATACAACCTGCCCAATCTGCATCTGTGTAGGAAATAAGTGATAGATCTTTTCCTTTTGGATACCATAATCCAAACTCTTCCGTTCCTTTGAGATATCTGAAGATCCTCTTTACTGCTAATACATGTGATTCCTTTGGTTCTGGTTGAAATCATGCCACCTGTCCAACTGCTTGCATTACATCTAGTCTGGATGTTGTCACATATAGTAGGCTACCAATCATTGACCTGTATTGCCTCTGATCTGTAGACTTTGAATCATCATATTTGCTCAACTTACAACTGGTTTGCATGGGAGTGATAATTGGTTTTCAATCTTCCATTCTGAACCTCTTTAGCATTTTTCTAATATACTTGGTTTGAGAAATAAAAATTCCTTGGTTTTTTTGATGTATCTGAAGTCCCAAAAAGAAGGATAGTTCTCCAAGTAACGACATTTCAAATTCATTTTGCATGTCTTGATGTAGAGGTTGTTGTCTGCACTTCCTTTTTTGAACCTTGCCTGCTGCAGATACTTATCTAGACTGGAGTACCATGCTCTAGGAGCTTGTTTTAGATCATACAAGGCCTTGTTTAATTTACACACATAGTCTATGTTCTCTGACAACTGAAATCCTTCTGGTTGTTCAATGTAGACTTCTTCTTCAAGTTCCCCATTCAGAAAATATGATTTTACTGCCATCTGATATACTATAACATTTTTGGACCATTCATAAGATAAAAGCAAATGGATTTCTTCCATTCTGGAAACTGGGGCAAATGTCTCTTCAATATGTGCATATCCTTTACATACCAATCTAGCTTTGTTCCTTGTAACCTATCCATCTTCATTCAATTTATTCCTGAAAACCCATTTTGTGTCGATCACATTCTTATTCTTTGGTCTTGGAACCAATTCCCAAGTGTTATTTTTCTCTACTTGATCCAATTCTTCATCCATGGCCTTATTCCAAAATTCATCCTTGTTGGATTCTTAAAAACAATTTGGTTCAATTGTAGATAAGAGTGCTAGGTGTGTTTGTTCTAGTGAACAGATTTTTCTTCTAGTCTCAACTTCTGCATCTTTGTTTCCAATAATCTAATCTGAAGGATGATTCTTCTGTACTCGTTTGCTAGGTGAATTTGGAGACACTTGATGAACTTGCTCTTCTTTTTTTGTCAAATTCTCTTCATCTTCCTCTTCTACTTCCTTTTCATATTTTGCTTCTTCTTCGAAAGGCTGTTCCATTTATTCATTTTCTTCTTCCTTTGATTCAAGTCTGCCTATTTCATTAATTGTTACGTTGATTCTTTCCACAATTTTGTTCAATCTTAGATTGTAACACTTGTATGCTTTCCTTGTACTTGAATAACCAACAAGTATTCCTTTGTCCACACGAGAGTCAAAATTTCCCATTCTGCCATCTTTTCTTTTGATGTATCATTTTCTTCCAAAAACTCTGAAGTGCTTCACATTTGCTAGTCTTCCTTTCCATAGCTCGTAGGGAGTTTTTTCAGTGTTGTTTATGAGAATTACTTTGTTTTGAATGTGAACTGTTGTATGCACTTCCTATGTCCAAAAAATATCTGTCAATTTGTAATCCATTAGCATTGTTTGATCCATTTCCTGTGTAATTATCATCCATTACGATAATGTTCCTTTGTCTCTGAACCACTCTCTAAACCAATACATGAATCAATGCTCTCATCCACTATCATATATCTATCCAAACCTGCTAAGTGTTCTTACGAATCCATCTTTTTCCATGTTTTCCAAGACTTTACTTGCGCAACTGTCCATAATGCTAACCCATTTATCATTATACTATCAAACTATACTTCTACTAACTGATTGTTCTAAATCTGTCTTCTCAAATTCTGCAAGATGCTCAAAGGATGGTTCTTTGGTATATCACAACTATCACATAGAATCCCCCTATCTAATATTCATATTAATTGGGAGTCTCTAATCCATATGGCTCAGAACAATTCCTGCTATGATGTGTATTCATCATCATCTTCATTGGTAGATTCATCATCATATTCATTGGTAGATTCATCATCATCTTCATGGGTAGATTCATTATCTCTCTGAGCTTTGACTTCTTTCTTTCTGTCTGTGGATTCGTCTTTCACTACAATGCCTGAAAGTACAATCTCTTGAACCTATTCCTCATTTACTTTCCCTTCCTTTCTTTCAGTTATTTTCCAAACCTTTATGTATCTGACATCTTTTTTTTTGTCTGTAGAATTTTCTTCATCTCATTTTATTGCCAATATTGCGATCTCTGGTACCTGGTCTTTGTTTACCTATTCTTCTTGTTTTCTTATCCATACTTTCTTATATCTGATATCATTATTCTCTTTCATGGAAGTATTCTATGTAGAACGTCACATAACTCCTCACGGTTAGAGAGTTATGACCATGTGAAGTTGGAGAACCCAGGTTTGGGTAATGGATCCACGTTTGTTTGATGGATAACGATATGATTTTTGTTATATTTGAAGGTAATAATATTCTATATGGATATTAAATGTCATTCCATTTATGTTGGTATGTGGAATGTCACATAACTCCTCACGGTTTGAGAGTTATGACCTTACGAAGTTGGCGGACCCTCATATGTCATCTAGAAGCTCCAAAAGGTCAAAGTAGTAAAAGTGGTTTAAGAGATTTTAAAAGGTAAATAATAAAGTGAAGTGATGAGTGTATTATAATTCAAAGTGAATACAAAACAAATTATTTCAATAATAAATTTAATGGAGAAATTAGAAGTGGGTTAACCCTAAAATAAGGAAAGTGGGCCTTGACCTAGAAGATGTTTTTAAGGAAGCTACTTGGAGAGTATAAATAAGAGGAAAGACTCTCTCATTTTAAATACACTTGAGAATATTGAATATATATAGGTTTCTGAGGTAACCAAGGATATTTAAGCCTAATTTTCGAGGGAAGGTGAAGAAAAGAAGGCCGAAATGTAAGGAAGGATAAATTCTTTTGATGGTGTTTTCTAAGGTATGTTATTTATAGGTCATCTCACCATTTTCTCTATAATTGTTTTTATATAACGATTTAGAACGTGAAATTGCTATTCCATTTTGAAAACATACCCAAGTATCTGTGGTAAATATTTCATCTTGTGTTTTATTGTATTTTGGGAGTTACACTCCGTGGACGATAGGGTTTGTGGCTAGTCCTAAAACTAGTCAAAAACAGGTGTTTCGGGTAAAAACGTCATAACTTATTCATAACATATCCAAATTCCATGATACCAAATGTGTTGGTTAGGGTACAATATTTAGTATGTTTTGTAATAGTTTCATATCAATTCAACAAATATTTTGTGTGGGGCATGCTCTACAAGGTCGCTCTCTAGAATAAGCCAGAATTCAACAAGGTATGCCATTTTTTCTATAACTCCTTTTATGAGAGGTTCCAAATAGTGAAACATGGAGGAATTTCATAAAACACACTGAAGAACATTGTTTATCAGTTTCAGATCTTTATACATTACAGGTTCAAAGTTATGATTACTTCAAGTTAGGGTTGTTGACTAATCCCAAACTAGGCATGTGAGACTAAAGAAAAGTTTGATGAAAATGCTAGTCTCTTGTTGTTAAATTTAAGGAAGTTTTGAAGGAATGTGATAATATACACCGGGTCTATTACAAAGCTACAAATCATATTTGGATGATGAAATTGATGAGGGCTTTTGGTTGAGGTACATGTTGAGTACATGGTTGAGACAAGTAGTTGATGAGTTGGCACATACATGAGGTGTATAGTTGATGATGTCGGTACATATTGATGAGTAGTTGACACATGATTAGTACATACTTGGTACATGGTTGGATGCACTTTTTTATGGTACAATTTAATTACAGGTTGTTTGGTACAGGTTGGTGCATGGTTGATGAACTTGTTTATGGTACATGTTGATTATAGGTTGAGGTACAGGTTGATGCATGGTTCAAATTTATTGGTACAGGTTTATAGTGGTATATCTCACAGTGATAGTGTGATAGTGGTTCCATCATTCTACTTCTACTTCAGGTTGGCAAGATGGGGCAAGGACAGGTGGTTGTAGTCGGAGAACATAGGGGGTTGTCGCCTCCTTCTGGTTGTAGCCAGAGAATTGGGGAGTTGGAGCTTCCCTCAAGTTTCAGCTTGAGAAACTAGGGGGTTGGAGCCTCCTTACAGTTGCAGCTAGAAAAAAAGGGAAGTTGGTGCTTCCAATGAATGTAATTCTTCAAGACATATAAGAAACAACATTTTGTGGTTTTCTCCCGCTTTGTGTTTCCATGTAAATCACTGGTGTACTGTGTATGTGTATGATTGTTCATTTGTTCATTTCTTATTTACTCTGCATTTATTGGATGATAATTCTTCATTGATATAACACTTGGATTATATGGTTAAAAAGGATTAAATTTCTCTATTACTAATTCACCCCCCCTCTTAGTAATCCAACAATTGGTATCAGAGCCGGTTCCTTAAGGAAATAGTTTAACCACTGGAAGGAGATCATGGATTATTCTGAGAATGGAGTACCAATTTTTAATGGTCAGAATGGTTTTAATTATGAGATGTGGTGCATAAGGATGGAAGTATTTTTACAGGCACAGGGACATTATATTTGGCTATCAGTTGTTACAGCATATGATAGTTCAAAAAGGGCAAAGATTGCATCCAAGAAGGAATTGAGGAAGAATAACAAAATAACAATGGATTTCATTTGGGAAGGATTACCTAATATGGTAAGAGAAAAGGTTGGTAAATTTTCATCAACAAAAGAACTTTGGGATAAGTTACATAACATATATTCTTCACCCATCACAGATTCAGAAAATATCAAAGAAGATGCAGATACAAATCAAGAAGAATTATGTTCACCATGTTAAGAAGATTCAAAAGATGAAGAGTACATAATCACCAGAGGTATGTTGTTTTGTGTTAATTGTGAAAAACGTGGACATCTTGAAATAGAATGCCATGAAGGAAATGAGACAGGAAAAATAATTGAAAAGGAAGACAATTATGAATAAGAATTGATTAGTTCTTTAGATGAACTAAGAGAAGAAAACAATTCACTCGAGAAAGAATTGATGAAACAAAAGGAAAGTGTTCACATTTTTTAAGAAGCCCAAAAGGTCATCAAGAACTTAAGAACTCAGCTAGAAGAAGCTATAAAGATCAAAGTAAATCTTGAATATCAAAAGCAGTGTTTGGAAACCAACATAGCATCACAGAAGGAAGAAGCAGAAATTAGAGAGAATATATTGACAAGTCATCTTAAGGAAATAACTAACGATCTAAACTATCTTGAGGCAGAGTTTGGTCAAGAAGAGAAAGGACTTGAAGAAGAAATAATCACATTAAAAATTCAGCTTTAAGAAGTGGAAAGAACAGAAGAAGTCATGAAGTCTTAGATAATGAAGAAAGAAGAAGAGGTTGAGAAGCTTGAAGAATTTGTCACATTGAGAAGTAAAATCATCAAGCTCAACAAGAACGTTGAAGAGATAGAAACATCCACATCAGTTATAAAGAAATAAGAGAAGCACTATAGGTTGCTAGAAAATAAGAATGAATAAAATAGAAAGAGTAATGCAGAAGTACTCAAAGGAAGGAATCATGGTCAACCATAATCTAAGAAAAATATTGAAGATACATCTTCAAGGAGACCATCCATGTTCAAGCCACAAAGAAGCTTCAATCATGATCATGATCAGTCAAGGAATAAATTCATAAGGACTACACCACAAAGAAGATCATTCACTCCCAGGTATGGAAATTTCTTTTATGGTCATTGTTTTTATTGTACTAATTTTGGACATAAGGTTGTAGATTGCAGGGATTATAAAAGAAATGTTCAAGCAAGAAATGCCTATGTGGCCACACGTAACATTGAATGTTACAAATGTCATAATTATGGACACATAACTAGTGATTGTAGAAGAATGATCGATACTTCCATGAAAGAGAACACTGATGTCGGATATACGAAAGTATGGATAAGAAAACATGAAGAACAAGTGAACAAAGACCAGGTCCCAAAGATCGCAAGATTGGCAATAAAACGAGATGAAGAAAATTCTATAGAGAAAAAGAAGGATGCCAGATACAAAAAGGTTTTGAAAATAACTGAAAGAAAAGAAGGATAGTTAAATAAGGAACGGGTTCAAGAGATTTCACTTTTAGGATTTGCAATGAAAGATGAATCCACAGATAGAAAGAAATAAGTTAGAGCTTAGAGAGATGATGAATATACCAATGAAGATGATGATGAATACACATCATAGCAGGAATTGTTCTGAGCCATCCAACTTAGAGACTCCCAGGTAACATGAATATTAGACAGGGGGAGTCTATGTGATAGTTTTGATAGACCAAAGAACCATCCTTCAAGCATCTTTTAGAGTTTGAGTAGACAGATACAGAGCAGTCAGTTAGCAGAAGTACATTTTGATAGATTAATTTGTTGTAGTAGTGAATACTTCATGATAGTATAGTGATAAATGGGTCAGAATTATGGACAATTGTGCAGTAGAGTCTTGGGCAGTATGGACAAATATGGATTTGCAAGAACACTTAGCAGTTTTGGACAGATATATTACAGTGGACGACAACATGGATTCATAGAGTGGTTCATAGAGTGGTTCAGAGACAAAGGAACATTATCACAATGGATGTTAATTACACAAGAAATGGCTCTAACAATGCTAATGGATTCCAAATTGATAGATATTTTTTTTTGGACACATGCAGTGCATACAACAGTTCACATTCAAAACAGAGTAATTCTCATAAACAACAATGAAAAAACTACCTACGAGCTATGGAAAGGAATACCAACAAATGTGAAGCACTTCAGAGTATTTGGAAGAAAATGCTACATCAAAAGAGAATATGGAAGAATGGGAAAGTTTGAATCTCGTGTGGACAAAGGATTACTTGTTGGTTACTCAAGTAAAAGGAAAGCATACAAGTGTTACAATTTGAGGTTGAACAAAGTTGTGGAAAGCATCAATGTAACAATTGATGAAACAGGTGGACAAGAATTAAAGGAAGAAGAAAACGAATCAATGGAACAACTTTACGAAGAAGAAGTAGAAGGAAAAGATGAAGAGGATAAGACATAAGTAGAAGAGAAATTTCAGCAAGTGCCTCCAAAGACACCTAGAAAATGAGTACAAAAGAATCATCCTTCAGATCAGATTATCAAAAACAAGGATGCAGGAGTAGAGACTAGAAGAAAAATATGTTCACCAGAACAAATGCACCAAGCACTCTTATCTACGATTGAACCAAACAGTTTTGAAGAGGCAAGCAAGGATGAATTCTGGAATAAGGCCATGGATGAAGAATTGGATCAAATAGAGAATAATGAAACTTGGGAATTGGTTCCAAGACCAAAGAATAAGAATGTGACTAGCACAAAGTGGGTATTCAGAAATAAATTGAATGAAGATGGACAGGTTACAAGGAACATGGATAGATTGGTATGTAAATGATACACACAGGTTGAAGGAATAGACTTTGAAGAGACATTTGCCCCAATTTCCAAAATGGAAGCAATCTTATTGTTTTTAGCTTATGCATTCTCCAAGAATATTAAATTATATCATATGGACGTGAAATCAACTTTTCTGAATGTGGAACTTGAAGAAGAAGTCTATATCGAACAACCAGAAGGATTTCAGTTGTTAGATAATGAAGATTATGTGTGCAAATTGAAGAAGGCCTTGTATGGTATAAAACAGGCTCCTAGAGCATGGTACTCTAGACTGGATAAATATCTACAACCTGCATGGTTTAAAAAAGGAAGTGCAGACAACAACCTCTACATCAAGGTAACTCGAGATAGTATTTTATTAATTGAAGTTTATTTTGATGATATTATTTTTGGAAGCAATGATGACAGGTTAAGCCAGAAATTTGCAAAGGATATGCAAAATGAATTGGAAATTTCATTACTCGGAGAACTATCCTTCTTTTTGGGTCTTCAGATACGCCAAAGAAACCAAGGAATTTTTATTTCTCAAACTAAGTATATCAGAGAAATGCTAAAGAGGTTCAGAATGGAAGATTGCAAACCAGTTACCACTCTTATGAAAACTAGTTGCAAGTTGAGAAAATATGATGATTCACAGTCTACAGACCAGAGGCAATACAGGTCAATGATTGGTAGCTTACTATATGTGAAAACATCCAGATTAGATTTAATGCAAGCAGTTGGACAGGTGGCACGATTTCAAGAAGCACCAAAGGAATCACATGTCGTAGCAGTGAAGAGGATTTTCATATATCTCAAAGGAATAGAAGAGTTTGGATGATGGTTTCTAAAAGGAAAGGATCTATCACTTATTTCCTACACAGATGAAAATTGGGAAGGTTTCATGGATGGTCGAAGAAGCACCAATGGAGTAGTATTTTATTTGGGTGAGTGTTTAGTATCATGGCTAAGCAAGAAAATAGCATCAGTATCCTTATCTACAGCCGAAGTAGAATATATTGCAGCAACAACATTTTGTACACAATTTATATGGATGAAACAAACTCTGACAGATATACAGGTTGAGTATGATGAGCCCATTCCAATCTATTGTGATAATACAAGCGCCATCAATATCTCAAAGAACTCGGTGATGCACTCCAAGACGAAGCACATTCCAATCAAGTATCACTTTCTATGGGAATAGGTTGCAGAGAAGAACATCAGAGTTGAATATGTGGGCACAAAAGAACAAGTGGCATGCATCCTTACAAAATTGCTTCCATGGGAAGCCTTTGAGTATCTACGCAAGAGACTCGAAGTGATTTCTACTCCAAAATGAATTGTTTTGAATGCTTATCTTATATGTCTTAGATTTACACGAGGAAGCACCATAAAGAGGAAAGTTCAGGTTGGAAGATCAGTTTCAGGAAGAGTTCAGTCAGGGGGAGTATCCCCTAGGACAGTTCAGTTAGGGGGAGCAGCCCCGGATGGAAAGATACCTTTTCCATTGATGACAAAGGGGGAGAGATTTATCATATGCAAAGGTAAATTCTTGGAGAAAGTGCACAGAGGCATGGTTCAAGGGGGAGAGATGGTCACAGGGGGGATCATGAGTGATATGACTTCAGCATTGCATCAAAGTGTTTCCATCAATGCCAAAGGGGGATATTTTTTATTAATTGGGTTGGTTTTCAATGATGTCAACCCTTGAAGAAAGTCTGGTAGCGAATTACGTTAGCAAAAAGGTTTGGGTAATGGACTCAAGTTTGTTTGATGGATAATGGTATGAGTTTTTATATATTTGTAGGTAAAACTATTCTATATGGATAGTACATGTCATGCCATTTCTGGTGTTATGTGGAACATCACATAACTCCTCACGGTTAGAGATTTATGTCCATGTGAAGTTGGAGAACCCTCATCAGTCATCTAGAAGCCCCAAAAGGTCAAATTAGTCAAAGTATTTGAAAAGAAGAAATATTTAAATAATAAAGTGAAGTGATGAGTGTATTGTAAGACAAAGAGGATGCAAAATAAATTATTTAAATAATAAATTTAATGGATAACTTACTAATTATGGAAATTGGTTAAGTTAAGTGGACAAGTGGTTATAGGTGGGTCAACCCTAAAATAAGGAAAGTGGGTTAAGATGGTTAAAAGGTAACCCCTTGAGGATGCTACATGAAAGTATAAATAAGAGGCAATGGTATCTCATTTAATCACCTATAATATCATTGAATATATATTTTGTGAAAGGTTATTTGGGCAGGTATTATTGATAGAGAAAAGTGCGGCAGAAAAAGTGCAGCAAAAAAATCGCAGAAAAAAGTGCGGCAGAAAAATCGCGGCAAGAAAACTGCGAAAAAAAAAATGTGGCAGGAAAAGTGCAACAGAAATAGTGTGGTAGGAAAATCATGGCAGGAAAATTGTGGAAAGAAAAGTGTGGTAGGAAAATCGTAGCAGGAAAAGTTTGGCAGAAAAAGTGTGGCAGAAAAACCACGACAGAAAAATCGCGGCAGCAAAATGCTACAAGAAGAAAAAGGTATGGTTTTCATATGTGTAGTTTTCAATTTATGAATCAAGTTAAGGTTTTTCCTTGTAAATATGTTGGATTCCCTCTTGGGAGTTTATGGCTTATTGTAGAGTTGATCTGAGGAAGATCCACTGAAGTTTAGTATTGGTTCATGTTTGAGGGATTTTGGTTGAGGTATGTTGCTGAAGTTATTGGTATACATAGAGGTTGTATAACAGTGAGGTTCTATCACATGGTTTGAGGTAAAGACTTGTGGTATAGTGTTTGAGGTATATGTGATCATATTAGATTGGTTGATGAGTATACAGTGACAAGTTTCTCAGTGACATATTTAGTTTCTACAGTTGAGATACATGTTTGGTACATGGTTGAGACAAGTAGTTGATGAGTTGGCACATACATGAGGTGTATATTTGATCATGTTGATACATATTGATGATTCGTAGTGTTGTAACCTAGGAGATGGTTAGGTTCAACAAATATTTTGAAGGATCAGTAAGCTCCCGCAGAGTTGACAATGAATCAGAGTAGGCCATGTCAGGATTGATATATAAGCTAACAAACGGGTTCAATTTTCAACCGTTGGATTAAGCAAAGATTAAGTCACGACTGTCAGATTTCATTGGAGAGAGATTGACGGTGGGGAGTCATTGCGGGGATCGAGAAGCAAATTAAAGTTTCTACAAGTTGTGAGCCCAAAATCACTCAGGATCGTTGATCTTTCTAGATCAACAGATCAATGGTGCATATCGATCCCTCTACGAACGAGCATCTTCTCATTGCGGGGATTGGGAAGGGAATTAAAGAGTGAATGAGTTGAGTCTCCTCAATCACTCGTGATCGTTGATCTTCAAGCAAGGGACACGTGTCAGGCGATCTTGTACTCTAGGAGGAAACAAGTAGAATTTGAGTGAGCAAAGGGCTCATGAAGGCTTGAAGCCCAGATTTCATCTGAACCGTCCATCAACAAGGACATGCGGCACGAGATCTCTCACTTTGGAGACTTAGCACTTCGGAAGGTTTGTGGAGAGAAACACTAAAGAAATAATTACTCAAACTCTCGAAGTGAATCTAGGACATCCAAAACAAGAGGAAACGTGGAGGAAGATATAACACTTTGGAAATACAACACTTTAGAGGATTGTGTGAGCAAAGAGAATAAAACTCTTGAAGCCCGAACTCCCGAAGTGAATCTTGGCCATCCAAATCTAGAGGCAGCGTGGAGGTAGATCTCTCACTTCATAAATACGACACTCTGGAGGATTGTAAGAACTATGCATTGAAAAGGCCCGAAGCCCGAACTTCCAAAGTAATTTCAGACCGTTTCTCTCAAATCAACAAGAACTGTTGATCTTTGCAGCAGATAAGAAAGGAATATCACCCGAAGGCCCAAAGTCCCGAGAGCCTACCATGTCAACCAGGCCCGTACTACTTCGGGATTTTTTCAAGCACAACATTCATAAACTCTCGAAGCCTGAAGTCCCAGAGACACATGGAACTCATTCACCTGAGACACATGGCACTCATACATTAGGACACATGGCATTCATTTCAGGTCACCACATCACTCTGGTAGTTATACAAAGTTTGCATCTAAATTGGTGCCACGGCTAAATCAGATAAGGGAGTTCTAATATGGCAGACATATAGAACTTTATCAGGGGCGCTAAAGTAGAGGGGCCAACCAGATCATAGATAGTGACAAGATCGATGGCCACACTTCATTACGAGTACATAAAATGCCCGAACATTAACATCCTTGAGTAGTCTCGCAATTAAAACCATGGTATTGTTGGAATGGTACATGGAATATTATGGGGGATTGTGGGGGTCAGAGAAGTGTGGACCCAAACCACCCTCGACAACCTCCGCAATCATGTGCTTATATGACATCAGGTCACTATGTCACCTCCACTCACCTCCATACTCACACTCTCGCTACAGCTCGACTTTCGCCACTTGTTCCCCTAACTACTCTCCATATCACCTATCACCTCCACGTAATCCGCATTCGCTCATATCACCCCCTATTGGACGCTTGAATCCATGTCTCCTTCCATGACCGTTGGGCCGACAACCTTTCCAACAAGATTTTTGAAAGTACAAATGGCAGCTGAGGAGTCAAAATGAAGTGCACTCAATGGTCGAGAGCTCAGAAACAAACAGAGGGTTATGTCTCGATCTCAGTTACAAATCACTTCAAAAATTTAGTGAAGAAGCAGATAGTGGAGATATACCCATGTATCCAGTTACCCTACAGAAATATCAAACAACTCCCAGGCATGCGAGGGCTCGATACAAAACTTTGTTCTGTCACTCCTAGTTTTTCTGCCAATTACAGCTCATCTAGCGCATGCATCAGTTCAGTCTCAGAGACAATAACAATTTCTAGTTAATCAATTCCAGAATCATTTTAGATTAAATTAATAAGTGGTCTTCTATGTGTGATAAGAACCACTCTGTTGATTAAGTCTAGTGGAAAGTATACATGTTGTACTCCATGCAATGTTTTAGTTAAATTAATAGTCTGTTCGACAAACAATTATCTAGAGTTAGGTATCAATCCCATACAGAGGAGAAACCTCTGCAACTCTATTAAATATGCAGTCTTTGTATGTTTTGAAGGGGTTGCAAGTTTTTGGAAGGAAAGAAGAAGAAGCATAGGAATTGGAACTGCTCAGTTAATTGTAAAGTTTTCTACCTAGTGAATATATGTTGATGACAATTGTGTTCTCTTACTCAAATATTTATGTGTTGATTCTTATCTTGAATGCAGATTTTGTGATATGTAAAATGTACATTTCCTTATTCTTTTATCTATTGTTTTAGTTTATCTTTTGTTGATTACACAACCTATTATACAACTATTTTTTAGCGACAGATCCACTATTTTGCAACTTGTTGAATGATTTGCATCTAGATTTTTGTCTAAGTCTTGGGATATTATTTTAGGTCTTAGTTTTGACACATCAAAGTGATTCATTACATCACTTGTTGTTTTTGTCTGTTTTTTTCTTTTCATACCCTCAATTGTCATTTAACACCCATACCATTAGCAAAGGAGAACCTACTTTTATATTGTGTGGCTTGTCCTACCAGGGCACCATCTTTGAAAAGTTGTCCTTGAACTTACTAACAAAACCTACTCATAAAAAAAACCAATCATTACAAACTTGAGGTGGCCTAGATTTTCCCTTTAGTAGTCAAGTGCATACTTTAGGACCAACATCTTCTGGCGTCATTGTCGTCGATGGAGTAACGAAATATATTTCCCTGGGAGAATGACAATGATCAGATCTAGTTTTTTATGGTGAAAAAAATCCAGACACACATAATGACTACAATATTTCACCTGGAGACTCCACAATCAAAAGAATCCACTGGAGGATGAGCCCAACCAATAGAAAATGAAAAGGTGGAAGGGATAGACTAGGTACCAAGCCATCATTTTTTTTAAAGAGCTCATATTTTTCTTCATCAGTTCATTCCTGTTTTTTCCTTTGTGTGTGAAAAGAATTATCTTATGCTTTGTTTACTCAAATGATTATAAGCTTACAGTGGTAAATCCATCCTTGAGAAGAGAAGATCTGCCCTCTTGGATTATTGATCTTAATCTCATTCCTTCATTTGAACCCACTAACCATAATTTTGAGCATATCCTACCTTCTCCATATCAAGACCAATCATGTAAGCATGTGAATAATAAATTTGATTCACCACTTATTGAAATCATTGTTCCACCTTGTAATAAACTTACCAAAATTTAGTTCAGGATCAAGAAGTATTACAAGCCACTGAAGCTACCACTTATCCTTCATGCCTATCCTCCCAATTTTATTGATTACCTTCCCTTGTTCAATGAAAAAGACCATGTCACAACTAAGAATCAGCTGGAAGCTTTTGAAAATTTCATTGATAATTTTCAAATTATGCATGAGGATGTAGTTACGAGGATATTCTGTAAATATTTATTTGGAGATCCATCATTCTGGTTCAGAAATTTGGAAGCTGATGAACCATTGATATTTGTAGCAAGTAAGAAAGGAATATCACCCAAAGGCTTGTAGTCCTGAGAGCCTGCCATGTCAACCGGGCCCGTACTACTTTGGGATATTTCCAAGCACAACATTCATAAAATCCTGAAGCCTGAAGTCTCGGAGACACATGGCACTCATTCGCCTGAGACACATGGAACTCATACGTCATGACACATGGCATTCATTTAAGGCTTCCATGTCACTTCGGGAGTTATACAAACTTTGCATCTAAATTGGTTCCACCGCAAAATCAGATAGGGGAGTTCTAATATGGAAAACGAATAGAACTTTAGAAGGGGCATTAAAGTAGTGGGGCCACCCAGATCATAGATTGCGACAAGATCGACGACCACACTTCATTGCGGAGATGGAAAATTCCCGAACGTTAATATCCTTGAGCATTCCTACAATCAAAACCATGGTATTGTTGGAAAGGTACGTAGCATCTTGTGGGGGATTGCGGGGTTCAGAGCAGTGTGTACCCAAACCACCCTGGACAACCTCTACAGTCACATTTTTATATGACATTAGGTCACAGCGTCACCTCCACTCACCTCCACTCACACTGTCACTACCACTTGACTTTCGCCACCTGTTCCCTCAACTATTCTCCATATCACCTATCACCTCCACATAATCCACATCTTCTCATATCACCCACTATTGGACTCTTGCCTCCACATCTCTTTCCACGACCACTGGTTCGATGACCTTTCCAACAAGATTTTCAAAAGTACAGATGGCAGTTGATGATTCGAAACGAAGTGCACTTAACGACTGAGAGCTTAGACACGGACAGAGGGTTATGCCTTGGTATCAATTACAGATCGCTCCATAAATTTAGTGAAGAGGCAGATCAAGTGGAGATCTTCCCATGCAACCAGTTACCCTCCAGAAGAATCAAACAACTCACAAGCATGCTAGAGCTCAATACAGAACTCTGTTATGTCACTCCTAGTTTTTCTGCCAATTACAGTTCATCCAGCGCATGCATCAATTCAGTCTTAGAGAGAGTAGCAATTTTTAGTTAATCAATTCCAAAATCATTTTAGATTAAATTAATAAGTGGTCTTTTGTGTGTGATAAGAACCACTCTGTTGATTAAGTCCAATGGGAAGTATACATATTTTACTCCATACAATGTTTTAGTTAAATTAATAGTTTTTTCTACAAACAATTATCTAGAGTTAGGTCTCAATCCCATACAGACGAGAAACCTCAGCAACTCTGTTAAATAAGTAGTCTTTGTATGTTTTGAAGGGGTTGGGATTTTTTGGAAGGAAAGAAGAAGCAGTAGAGGAATTGGACCTTCTCAATTAATTGTTAAGTTTTCTACCTAGTGAATATATGCTGATGAAAATTGTGTTCTCTTACTCAAATCTTTATGTGTTGATTATTATCTTGAATGCAGATTTTGTGATGTGTGCAATGTAAATTTCCTTATTCTTTCAGCTATTGTTTTAGTTTATCTTTTGTTGATTATTCAACCTATTATAAGGCTATTATTCAATGACAGATCCACTATTTTGCAACATGTTGAATGATTTGCATCTAGATGTTTGTCTAAGTCTTGGGATATTATTTTAGGTCTTAGTTTTCACACAACAAAGTGATTCATTGCATTGCTTGTTGTTGTCGTATGTGTTTGTATTTTCATACCCTCAAATGTCATTTAATACCCATACCATTAGCAAAGGAGAACCTAATTTTATACCGTGTGGCTTTTCCTACCAGGGCACCATCTTTGAAAACATGTCCTTGAACTTACCAACAAAACCTACTCGTACAAAAAACCAATCATTACAAACTTGAGGTGGCCTAGATTTTCCCTTTAGAAGTTAAGTGCAGACTTTAGGACCAACATATTCTAGCATCGTTTTTGGGGTCGGAGTAACGAAATATATTTCCCTGGGAGAACAACAATGATTAGATCTGGTTTTTTATGGTGAACAAAAGCCAAACACAAATAATGAATGCAATATTTCACCCGACGACTCCACAATCAAAAGAATCCACTGGAGGACGAACCCAGCCGATAGAAAATGAAAAGGTGGAAGGGACCGACCAGGTACCAAGCCATCCATTTTTTCAAAGAGCTCATATTTTTCTTCATCAGTTCATTCATGTATTTTCCTTTGCGTGTGAAAAGAATTATCATATGCTTTATTTACTCAAATGATTATAAGCCTACAGTGGTAAATCCATCCTTGAGAAGAGAAGCTCTGCCCTCTTGCATTATTGATATTAATCTCATTTCTTCATTTGAACCCACTAACCATAATGTTGAGCATATCCAAACTTCTCCAAATCATGACCAGTCATGTAAGCCTGTGAATAATAAATATGATTCACCACTTATTGAAATCATCATTCCACCTTGTAATAAACTTACCAAAATTCAGTCGAGGATCAAGAAGTATTACAAATCGTTGAATCTACCACTTATCCTTCACATCTATCCTCCCAATTTTATTGATTACTTTCCCCTATTCAATGGAGAAGACCATGTCACAGCTAAGAAGCACCTAGAAGCTTTTGAAAATTTCATTGATAATTTTCAAATTATGCATGAGGATGTAGTTACGAGGGTATTCTGCAAATATTTATTTGGAGATGCATCATTCTGGTTCAGAAATTTGGAAGTTGATTCTATTAGTTCTTGGACTGATTTGTGTAATGTGTTTTTGAGCTGTTGAGGTGAGAAAAAATCCTTTGGACAATACCTTTCTTGTTAGAAAAACAAGACTGTGGAGCAATAAAATAAAACAAATGCTGAAACAAAACACAGAAGATACACAATACAAGAGAGACACGGATTTACATGGTTCAACCAGTGTGGGTTGCGTCCACCAGAGAAATTGCCAGGTCCTTCCTTTATTATTATCCAGCAAATGAAGGGATACAACCTACAACAAAACCTGATGTAACTTCCTCTTCTTTCTCTCACAGTCTCCTCTCTCAGAATACAATATTCGCCATCATCCATAGCCACAATACATTTCCCTCATAAAAGAGGGTTTCCTTCTAGGGAAAAAAACCCTAACATAATCTCTACAGTTAGTTCTGCGACCTTATAATGAACATTCTAGATTTACAATGAAATTACAATATACATTTACAAGGCAATTTTTCCTTCGGGGGCTTCGCCCCCGAACCCCACAGAGGGGGTACCCCTCCTCTGCACTCCCCCACATGGAAGAGTGTACATACTTTTCGGGTGTAAATACTTCATGGGGTATAAACATGGCTAAAATTAAAATACCTCTGAATTAGGAAGATAATCAGGCTCCACAACCAATAATCTCCCACTTGGAGACTGATCTCAACAACTCTGTCGTTGTTGTATATGTTGGACTTTGAACCTTCTTGGACCTGGAAAATTTCTCATCTTCATCTTCATTCTTGAAGACCAACTGAAACTGAGCAGGAACTCAGTTTCTCCCTGGTTACTCCCTTTGTTAACATGTCTGCATGATTCTGGCTAGTGTGTATCTTTTCCAACTTCAAATGTCCATCTTCCAAGACGGATCATATGAAGTGGTACCTCAACTTTATATGCTTAGTCTTCGAATGGAAGGTTGAGTTCTTTGCAAGTTGAATGGCACTCTGACTGTCACAGTACAACCTGTTGTTCTCCTGCTTCTTTCCCAATTCCTCCATAAACCTCTGTAACCAAATCATCTCTTTACTAGCCTTTGTAGTAGCAACATACTCTGCCTCTGTTGTTAAAAGTGAAACAACCTTTTGTAGTTTCAAAATCCAACTTATTGTTGTTCCACCTATAGTAAAAACATACC
Source organism: Picea engelmannii (assembly GCA_009831015.1). Taxonomy (NCBI): domain Eukaryota; kingdom Viridiplantae; phylum Streptophyta; class Pinopsida; order Pinales; family Pinaceae; genus Picea; species Picea engelmannii. Next base: position 69,179 of record ML784342.1, on the reverse strand, counting down.
CTGTGGTGCTCCTCTTGCTGTCTTTATCACCTGCCATATCTGAATCAACATATCCCTGTAGAAAAGTGTCTGAACCTCCAAAACATAATGCATG
>ML784342.1:53690-67587 GCA_009831015.1 Picea engelmannii | reverse complement strand
TAAGCGATAACCAAAATCATTAACACCATATCCAATAAAGGTACACTTCTTGGATTTTGCCTCAAGCTTTGTTCTATTTTCTTTATCAATATGGACAAATGCTTCACAACCGAAAGTTTTCAAAAAAGAATTGTTTACCTTTTTTCCTATCCATTCCTCCTCTGGAATTCTACCATCCAAAGAGCTTGAAGGTCCTCTGTTTATTAAGTAAACAACAGTATCTACAACATCTACCTAGAACTGTAAGGGAAAACCGACATGCAATCTCATACTCCTTGCACGCTCCATGATTGTCCTGTTCATCCTTTCTAACACACCATTTTCTTGCGGTGTTCTTGGAACTGTCTTCTCTCTACGAATCCCATGGTATGAACAGTAATAATCAAACTCCTTGCTGCAATATTCACCTCCATTATTTGATCTGAGACACTTCAAAGTTTTTCTTGTCTCATTCTCAACTAAAGCTTTCCATTTCTTAAAAGTATAAAAAACATCAGATTTTTGTCGAATGCAATAAACCCAAGCTTTTCTAGTTGCATCATCAATAAAAGTAACATAATAATTAGATCCACCAAGAGATGATACCTAAGCTGGTCCCCATACATCTGTATGCACAAGATCTAACCTTTCATTCTTCTTTTCTTTTCCGACTCTAAGAAATATGACTCTCTTTTGTTTTCCATAAACACAATGCTCACAGAAGTCCAAATCAATTTGTTTAAGATCTGGCAGAAAATTTCTTTTGTGAAGGATCTACATACCCTTCTCACTCATGTGTCCCAGCCTATCATTCCATAGTGTTGTATCCACTCTTGTAGAAGCTAAAGATATAGAAGAGTCAGTATTACCAGTACATAAATACAATGTACCTACCTTCTCTCCTTTTGCTATCACCAATGATCCTTTGATGACCTTCCACGTCTTATCTGTAAATATGGATATACAACCTTCACTTGCCAACCACCCTGTTGAAATTAAATTTTTCCTTAAATCTGGAACATGTCTTACCTCTTTCAACAACCATTGGTTTCCATTTCGTTGCTTTATTTTTACCTTTCCCATTCCAACAATTTTGCATGGTGCATCATCACCCAAATGAACCTATCCAAAATCACCTTGAACATAATCTAGAAAATGTTTCCTATGGGGTGTGGCATGAAATGAATCTCCTGAATCTACTACCCAAGACTCAGAAATATTATTTACAGAAAGAATCAAAGCATCTTGTAACACATCACCTGTTAAATTTGCTTCCTGATTTCTCTCATGTTGTCCATCTCTTTGTTTCTTTGGAGCTCTGTAGTCTTTCTTCAGATGTCCTTTCTTCCCACAATTCCAGCACTCTATCTTTCCAAGTCTATATTTGGATCTTCCCTTCCCAGAATTTCCACAATTCCCTAAGCCCTTTCCTCTATCCTTTTGTCTTCCCCTATTCTCCATGTTCAACACATTACCTGATGTCTCACCTGTGCTTTTCCGTCGGATTTCCTCACTAAGGATAACACCAAAAACATCATCAAATTTTAAAGTATTTGAACTAGAGATAGAGTTACTTACAACCATGACTAAGTTGTTCCAGCTTTCTAACAATGAGCACAATATTAGAAGAGTCCTGACCTCATCATCAAAGTCCACTTTTACATAACTTAGTTGATTAGTGACCGTATTAAATTCATTTAAATGATCTGCAACAGACCCACCTTCTGACATCTTCATATTAAATAATCTCTTCATTAGAAATACCTTATTGGACACTGAGGGTGTTTCATACAATTTGGCCAATGTGTCCATCAAACCCTTCGTTGTCTTTTCTTTGGAAATATTGAAAGTCGTCGATGCTGCTAGGCTCAGCCGTATCGATCCCAGAGCCTTTCTGTCAAGAATCTCCCATTCTTCGTCCTTCATGGCCGTCGGCTTCTTTGCTACTCCACCCAATGGTAGGAATAGATCCTTCTAATAAAAATAATCTTCCATATGTAGCTTCCATAACTGGTAGTTTTGGATGTTAAATTTATTGACCCTAAACTTTCCATCTTCCGACATTGCTCCCACTCGAACCAGGAACCCTCTTTTCCTACGAGTTACCTTTTTCTCTGATACCAGTTGTTAGAAAATCAGGACCATGGAGCAATAAAATAAAACAAATGAAGAAACAAAACACAGAAGATACACAATACAAGAGAGACACAGATTTACATGGTTCACCCAGTGTGGGCTACATCCACCATAGAAATTTCCAGGTCCTTCCTTTATTATTATCCAACAAATGAAGGGATACAACCTACAACAAAACCCGCTGTAACTTCCTCTTCTTTCTCTCACAGTATCCTCTCTCATAATACAATATTCGCCATCATCCATAGCCGCAATACATTTCCCTCATAAAAGAGGGCTGCCTTCTAGGGCAAAAAACCCTAACATAATCTGTACCATTAGATCTGCGAACTTATAATGAACAGTCCAAATTTAAAATGAAATTACAATATACATTTACAAGGCAATTTTTCCTTCGGGTGCCCACTTACCCCCAGACCCCCCATCCAGGGGGATAGCCCCCCCAAACATCGCAGAGGGGGTACCCCCCCTCTGCACTCCCCCGTGTGGAAGAGTGTACATACTTCTGGGGTGTAAATACTTCATGGGGTATAAACACGGCTGGAAGTAAAATACCTCTGAATCAGGCTCCACAACCAACATTTTAGAGTTATACGCCTTGAGAAGGGAGCAGGACGAAGTTGTTATTGTATTTAATAGAAGGTTTCATAATTTTTATCTTAATATGCCCATGGAAATTCAACCTACTGAAGTTGTTTCCATGGTGCAGTATACAATTTCACAACACCCTGATCTGGTTCTTTTTCTTAGAGAGAGAAGGTCATCATCATTGCAGCAAAAGTGCACTGATGTGTAGGAGATTGAGGACAACATCCGAGCTTGTGGAAGGCTCTTAAATGGAGTTTGGGACGAAGATTTGGAACAGGAACGAGTTTATGAGAAGAAGAAATCATATTTGGATATAGAGGAATCCAAGGAAGGATATGGACAACAGAAATATGATCTGGGTTCTTATTTTCAACATACTAATGCATCACTTTTAGATTTTTATTCTTCCTCGGATCCTGAAGCTAATAAATCAATCTTTTCTATTCTTGAAACTAAGTATATTGATGATTATCAAAAAGATAGATTTACATGTGCAGGTGAGCCTTTTCTTAGTTATGAGCAGAGAGATGAGTTTGTTAATGATGACTTTCATGAAGTTTTTGTAGAGAGCAATGATCAATTTTCCAAACAACAAGTTTCTTCCCCTCAACATCTAACTGTAAATATCAGGGATTAGCTCACATTCTTGACTTATGATGACTTTCAAAATTATATGTGTTTAAATTTTGGTCAAGAAAAAGAGGAGGAGCTACAGGAGCAGTTGAACATGTTTTCTTTCTCATCAAATGATGCCCTCACTATACCAGTTGTTCCTACTCCTGGAATAAATGGAAGTAATCGGCTGCCCTTTGATTTTTACGATGCCTTTGATTTGAAAGTTGTTGAAGACATTTATGTACAAGAAAATAATCAACAGATGCAAGGTAAACATGTTTCTCAAAGATTTTATGAAGATCAGGATGCTTGTGACATCATAACTGTAGATGTCAGCAACAATGCTATAGTTGCATTTTCCATTGTCTTGAATGATTCCAGTAGCGATGAAATTGCCACTCTAAACTTAAAGGGAGAAATTGATAGTGGAAACAGATTGCAACATTTTCCTGTTCCATTTTTGGGTCTCGAAAATGAGGATGTCGATGTTTCTACAGAAGAAAATTTTTCACAAGGGAAGTTTGTACATTTGGATCAGAAAGGACATGAGTTTACTATCAATACAGAGGTAATTGGTCATGATTTTTATGATCAGATGGCTGAATACTTAGAGGATTATATCAGTTTTAATCCTCTATCATGGTTTCACTCCAAGTGTGGGGTTCGTATTCATAGAAAGTTGTCATTCTATTTTCAAATTTTTATTTTCACAAAGCAAGTTCAAGAAATCCATTTAGTAGATCAATTTATTGAATGGTTACTATGGATATCTACTTATACCTGAGTAGAAAGTTTCAACAAATTAGGAGCAGAAGAATCAACTTCTAGTTCGAGCATTCAATTTTTAGTTTGCATATTGTTTTTCAGTGTGTTGGTTTGTATTTTCAAGATTCAATAAAAACTCCATAGCCCAGCAAAGGCATTGGGATTTAGTTGTAGTTTTGAGTTTCAATAAAGACTCCATAGCCCAACAAAGGCACTAGGGTTAGCTTCAACATTAGTTTTTAGAGATGCATGGCTGGCAGACAAAACCGAGATAAGAAAAGGGAGGTGGGGGGAAAGTTATTAAATTCAAAGGCACTGATATGATGTTCTTAGCACCTCACAGGGACGAGCTAACCCCATTTGGAGCCAATGTTGTAACCTAGGAGATGGCCATGTTCGACAACTATTTTGAAAGCTTAGTAAGCTCCCGCGGAGTTGACAGCGAATCAGAGTAGGCCATGTCAATCTTGATATACAAGCTAACAAACGGGTTCAATTTTCAACCGTCAAATTAAGAAAAGATTAAGTCACGACTGTAAGATTTCATTGGAGAGAGATCGACGGTGGGGAGTCATTGCAAGGATCAGGAAGAAAATTAAATTTTATGCAAGTCGTGAGCCTGAAATCACTCAGGATCATTGATCTTGCTATATCAACATATCAACGGTGCATATCGATCCCGCTACGAACGAGCATCTTCTCATTGCGAGGATCGGGAAGGGAATTAAAGAGTTAATGAGTTGAGTCTCCGCAATCACCCGTGGCTGTTGATATTCAAGAAAGGGACATGTGTCAAGCAATCTTCTACTCCGAGAGGAAACAAGAAAAAGTTGAGTGAGCAAAGGGATCCTAAAGGCCTGAAGCCCAAAGTTCATTTGAACCGTCCATCAACGAGGAAACGTGGCACCATATCTCTCACTTCGGAGACTTAGCACTTTGAAAGGTTTGCGGAGAGAAACACTAAAGAAAGAATTACCCAAACTCCCGAAATGAATCTAGGTCATACAAAACAAGAGGACACGTGGAGGAAGATCTAACACTTCAAAAATACGACACTTTGGAGGATTGCGTGAGAAAGGAGAAGAAAACTCCTGAATCCCAAACTCCCGAAGTGAATCTTGGTCATCCAAATCCAGAGGCCGCGTGGAGGTAGATATCTCACTTCGGAAATATGGCACTCTGAAGGATTGTAAGAAATATGCATTGAAAAGGCCCGAAGCCCAAACTCCCAAAGTAATTTCGGACCGTTGGTCTCAAATCAACATGAACCATTGATCTTTACAGCAAGTAAGAAAGGAATATCACCAAAAGGTATGAAGTACCGAAGTCCCAAGAGCCTGCCACATCAACCGGGCCTGCACTACTTTGGGATATTTCCAAGAACAACATTCATAAAATCCCGATGTCCGAAGTCCCAGAGACACATGGCACTCATACGTCAGGACACATGGAATTCATTTCAGGTTGCCATGTCACTCCGGGAGTTATACAAACTTTGCATCTAAATTGGCAGCACCACAAAATCAGATAGGGGAGTTCTAATATGGTAGACGAATAGAACTTTAGCAGGGGCACTAAAGTAGCGAGGCCACCGATATTATAGATTGTGACAAGATCGATGGCCACACTTCATTGCGGGGACAAAAAATGCCCAAATAATAACATCCTTGAGCAGTCCCACAATCAAAACCATGGTATCATTGGACAAGTATGTGGCATCTTGTGGGGGATTGCACGGATCAGAGTGGTGTGGACCCAAACCACCCTCGACAACCTCCGCAATCACATGCTTATATGACATCAGGTCACTGTGTCACCTCCACTCACCTCCATTCACACTCCCGCTACCGCTTGAATTTCGCCATATGTTCCCCCGACTATTCTCCATATCACATATCACCTGCACATAATCCACATCTGCTCATATCACCCCCTATTGGATGCTTGACTCTACATATTCTTCTATGACCGTTGGTTCAACGACCTTTCCATCAAGATTTTTGAAAGTATAGATGGTAGTTGACAAGTCGAAACAAAGTGCACTTGACAGGCGAGAGCTTAGATACAGACATAGGTTTATGCCTCGGTCTCAGTTACAAATCGCTATAGAAATTCAGTGAAGAGGCAGATCAAGTGGAGATTTGCCCATGCAACCAGTTACCCTCCAGAAGAATCAAACAACTCGCAAGCATGCCAGGGTTCAATATAGAACTCTGTTATGCCACTCCTAGTTTTTCTGCCAATTACAGTTCATCCAGCGCATGCATCAATTCAGTCTCAGAGACAGTAGTAGTTTTTAGGTATTCAATTCCATAATCGTTTTAGATTAAATTAATAAGTGGTATTTTGTGTGTGATAAGAACCACTCTATTGATTAAGTCCAGTGGGAAGTATACATGTTGTACTCCATGCAATGTTTTAGTTAAATTAATAGTTTGTTCTACAAACAAATATCTAGAGTTAGGTCTCAAACCCATATGGATGAGAAACCTTCGCAACTCTGTTAAATATGTAGTCTTTGTATATTTTGAAGGGGTTGGGAGTTTTTGGGAGGAAAGAAGAAGCAACAGATGAATTGGACCTGCTCAGTTAATTGTAAATTTTTCTACCTAGTGAATATATATTGATGACAATTGTGTTCTCTTACTCAAATCTTTATGTGTTGATTCTTATCTTGAATGCAGATTTTGTGATGCGTGCAATGTAAATTTGCTTATTCTTTCAGCTATTGTTTTAGTTTATATTTTGTTGATTACGCAACTTGTTATACGACTATTGTTCAACGACAAATCCACTATTTTTCAACTTGTTGAATGATTTTCATCTAGATGTTTGTCTAAGTCTTGGGATATTATTTTAGGTATTAGTTTTCACACAACAAAGCGATTCATTGCATTGCTTGATGTTGTTATCCGTGTTTGTCTTTTCATACCCTCAATTTTCATTTAACACCCATACCATTAGCAAAGGAGAACCTACTTTTATACTGTGTGGCCTGTCCTACCAGGGCACCATCTTTGAAAACATGTCCTTAAACTTACCAACAAAACCTACTCGTAAAAAAAAACAATCATTACAAACTTGAGGTGGCCTAGCTTTTCCCTTTAGCAGTCAGGTGCATACTTTAGGACCAACACATATTTTATGTGTATTTGATTCATGATTGGTACATATTTGGTGCATGGTTGATGCACTCGTTGATGGTACAGGTTGAGCTATAGATTGGTGCATGGTTGATGCACTTGTTTATGGTACAGGATAATTACAGGTTGTTTGGTACAGGTTGTTGCATGTTTGATGGACTTGTTTATGGTACAGGTTGATTGGTACATTTTTACAGCCATATATCTCACAGTGATAGTGTGACAGTGGTCCCATCATTCTACTTTTATTTCAGGGTGGTTGGATGGGGAAAGGACAGGTGGTTGTAGCCACCTTTCGGTTGTAGCCGGAGAACATAGGGGGTTGTAGCCTCCTTTTGGTTGTAGCTAGAGAATTGGGGAGTTGGAGCTTCCCTCAAGTTGTAGCCTGAGAAACTAAGGGGTTGGAGCCTCCTTCCAGTTGCATATGGGAAACAAAGAAAGTTGGTGCTTCCAATGAATGAAGTTCTTAAAGACATATACAAAAAATCACTATGTGGTTTTCTCCCGCTTTGGGTTTCCACATAAAACACTGGTGTACTGTGTATGTGTATGATTTCTCATGTGTTCATTGTTTATTTATTCTGCAAATATTAGATGATAATGCTACATTGATATAACACTTGAATTTTATGGTGAAAAAGGATTATATTGCTCTATTATTGATTCATCCCCCCTCTCAGTAATCCAACATGTTCTTCGTTTAAATTACAAAGACATATTCAAACACACCATTCTGTGCACAAATATTTTATTCCCCATAGAAGTTGAAGGAGAGAGAGAGAGAGCACGTCTAAGAGCTTACAATCGATCTTTAACTCTAAACCACGTTAATCTTGTGCAAGGAAGAGGTATGTGTTGTCTTCATCATTTCTACATTTGCAATTGCATCCATAATACTTTTAGAGGTTGGTATCTCACTCTGTCTATTTGTAGAAAATGCCTCCAAGAAATCCGACAACTAGGTACTCACTAAGGACGCCCAAGATAAAGGAACCAGAGGTTGGGGAAGGATCTACGTTGAGTGTTGCAAGGGAGTTGGATTTCGCCTCAAAGACGGAATCAATTATCCACACGTCCGCCAAGAAGCAGTTTATCCAGCCTCCAACATTTAGTGACATAAAAGCGACCACATGGTCTAAAGTGGTGCTCCCGCATTGGGGTGACCTATACAAAAAAATTAGTCAGGAGGAATACCCTGAGTTCACTCATAGCAATCCAGATGTTTGAATATTGGATGATGAGGTGTTTCCAAACATTCGGAGGTAAAATATGCATAGGGTGTCTAGCCGAACCCCAGTTCTTCCCTACATCAAGACCTTGGGATGGATAATTGACCATGTCGACATGGTAAAGTGCACCATCAATAATGAACAAGGAGGGTGTGTTGGTTTTTTCCTTCCAACGGAAGTCCAAAAGTACTACAAACTTAGAGACCCAAAGGAAAGGCTTCATGGTCAATTTCTATGAGATTCATGATACCAGCCGACTGCTAGCCTTGTGATGGAAAGAAGACAAGAAATTCACAAATAGAAGCAATGGCTAGTAGAATCAATGGCTGGTACAACACAATAAATCTATGAGATCCATACATGTATATAATGGCGTTAATCTGTCAATTATATGAGGAAAAAGATTGCTCCAAATTTTTAGAGGCACAGATTCCCTTAACATACACCACGGCAATTTTGGGGAGCAACTTCAATTGGGGAGCCATTATCTCCAAGCAGCTCAGTATAAGTCTTTTACAAGCTCAGACACCAAAGGAAGGAGAGGTTCCAACATTCCACATGGCATCCTACTTGTTGGATATAATTTACACAAGGAACCTTTTTGCAAGTATGAATTTGAGCTGGCATGTTTTTGAATTTCCTGTACATGTCTATTTCAGCATATTGCTGGAAAATAGATATAAGAGATCATATGATTTAATATGCGATGAGTTCCTTTCCAGGGTTTACTTCCTCATATTTAGAAAAGAGTGTCCTCAACTTTTGGTTGTGGCAAAGAAGATGATAGAAAAAGTTGGCCATTGTTACTTCGAAGAAACTAGCACTTATATTAGAGTGTTTGGAGCGACCGACGTACCCCACCTTTTCCTTGTTCATGTCCCAAATCACCTCATTTTGGTGGAGATTTGATACCAGAACATGTTGCAAGGCTACAATGCCTCCCTAGTCAAATACAAGAAAATATATTCCATTCACTATGGTTTCCACATAGGATTTTACATGGTCGGAGACACTGCGTATGCGAAGCAGGAGGGACTCAATCAACTCGAGTACCGGTTTCATAAAGGTTGCTTTCGCAAGAATGATCCCAAAGGCTTAGTTCCCCAGCACGCAGTGTAGGTATCTTCCTATTGGTCATATGATCATGATAATTTTGAAGACGAAATCTTCACTGAAGGCTCCGAAGACTGGGAGGAAGTACTACAAAGAAGGGCCAACCCAAATATGACTAAGTTCAAAGTAATGTCCCTGGACGAGCAGGTTGAGACAATATAGAAGATAGCTCAAGAAGCTCTCAGGGTCAGAGATGAAAGAAGAATAGTGGAAGCAACAGAGGCACAAAGGAGGGGGGTGTTGTTATTGGAAGAATCCTTAAGAGCCATACAAAGGGAAGAACAAGATCCCCCACTTAACCCTTTGATTGAACCACTGAGGATTACCCCGATCAACACCAACAACCAGGAGGTAGAACCAAATGGCTCAAGTACCGCTCCACTAACAGAAATTATCGATTGGGAAGAAATTGTCCAGGTGAGATCTTTGATAATAACTGCAGTTCAGTAAAGGCCAACAGGAGTATCAAGCGGAACAAGGGTGCTATCCATTCTTGTGAACCTAATCACTATATATATGATGATGAAGGCTCGAAGGTTTTACACATATCTCCGATTGTAATCACCTAGGAGAAAATCCCAAGTGAAGTATCTACTCTGGCTCCCAATGAAATTGTATCGAAACCTTGGGAGGTCGACCAGGACGCCAAAATCACTACTGATGTTGAATTTCTCAGTTCACTGGAAACACAGGTGATAGAAGAGACTCATCTGCATGGTGTCGACTCCAAAGATGGCATGGACATAGGTGAACAAGGAGGAACATCGAAGCTACCAAAAATTGTCACTCCAACAGCTGAACCTTCAATTGGTATTGAGCTTCTGCCTACTCCCTCATCTGGAGTGAAAGAACAACAGATCATTGAGACAAGGCGGGATGACCAGCCTATAAAGCATCCAAGAAAATCCCCTGCCAAGGAGCCGAGCATGCCCGACCATGAAACAAAACAAGAACCATCACAAGAAGATACCATGGAGAATCTCTACACACCAGGAATCTTGGGCAATATGTTGTCCTAGGGAGATCAACAGATTCCAAAGCCTGTAGATGAAATCTCTGACGTGCAGGCCATTGCTTATGACAAGAAGAGAAAAGTCATGATGAAAAGGATGGTCAAGAAAATAAAACTCACCTTGGATAACACTCTGTTCATAACCACAAAAGAAACACCATTTGACACAGAGCATGCTAAGATGACCGAGCTCATTGGAGTTGGAATGTCCATAACGGATGCCACACTTGGCAAAGAAAAGAAGAACGAAGAGGAGGAAGTTGTCATGAGAAAAGAATTGGACCATCTTCGTCATGAGGCTGAGTACTACCAGAACTCGACACATGCGATGGTACTCTTAAAGAGCGAGTTTCAAGAAATGTATGGGAAATTCATAAGAGAAAGAGACCTCTTCACCGCCCGAATAACTGATCTTCAAGAAGATAATTTAATGGGGATGGAGACCTGTAAATATATGCAATGGTGGTTCGAAAAGGCACATCAGACCTTAAAATGAATCAATTACATCAGTGAAATAAAGAAGGGTCGTGATTCAGAGAAGCATGGTATCCGAGTGATGATGGACAGTAGCATTGCTCAAATACGTAAAGAAACTGAACATTGGGTGTCTATGGTCCAAGAGCCTCAGCGAAAAATGCAAGAGAGGTGGTTAGAATGCGAGAAAATCAGGGAGAAAATCAACCTGGAAATGAAGGGCATTAATTTGCCAGAGTTTGGTCCACTGGAATATTTCACCGACTTACAAGATATTGTTAAACAACATGAAGAGAAAAACCTGGCATGGGAAACAGATATTTTGCAGACTTCAAGCATGATCCCAGGTCTAGTGAAGAAGTTCATGGAAGCCTCGATCAAAGCTCTGGCAGTCTTACAACGCTTAAGTGTCAAATTGATCAAGTACAAGGAATGGGTAGTAGAGATAAATGAAGTCCTCTCCGCCCCGATGGATTAGCATAGGTTCCCATATGGAAACACATGCGAAGACCTCTTCTTCGAGTGGTCAGAATATGATATAAATAATCCATTGCAGTGAAAGGATCAGATGATCTTAGGAGAACAAAGAGATAAATCTGCCACGTGCCATTTTGTTTCACTTAACATGACTTTTATTATTGATTTTTAGCTTAGTGATTCTTTATAAATAGGAAGATCGACCTCATGTTTAAGGGTCGATGGTTTTGGAGAGAAATATTTTGATGAAATTTTGTAATAGAACTACTTTTGTGCAAGTTTATTTAATTAAGAATTTTTGTTTAGAACCAAAGACACTTCTATCATCTAAGGCATGAATGTATTTAGAGTAAGGAGGATTATATCTGTCTTCAGATTCAATATTTGTTGCTTTGTTGAGTAAGAGGTGTTGTACCTATATTTAAAGTTATAGTATGATGTTGTAACAGTTCTTTTATTCTAATTGATGACTAGAAATCGATTGTGTGTTAACCTGTGATTGATGGTAGAATATTGGAAATTACTTTTCTTGCACTAGCTTCTTATCACATGTATGTTTATTTTCTTTAACTGTTGTCTCAGACGATGTTGAATGTCCACTAATTAAAATGGTATTAATGCTAGTTTGAAGTTGTTTAGACATTTTTCGTTTGCATGTTAGGGTAAAGGTTATCCTAAACCTAGCCTTCCACCAACACACATAGTTAGCCTTCTATATGTCATCTAGTCTAGAGTTTCATATTCCTCTTGTTTTAACGTTAGAAAAAAAAACCAAAAAGAGAACTGCCTAGCCTGAGGAGAAGGCTTAACAGAAAATACATATATGTCTTTCAATCACAATTAAATCCCATCAATAAACCCAACTAGATCGCGAATCTGGCGAACCTTACCACTCATCAAACGCTTACGAGTCTAATTGGGCCTCTTAGGCGGGTTTGGTTCCTCCTATTGAGTTAAAGGGATCTCAGACCCCTCAACATGACGTCAACATGCAGACTCGTGGGTCATAACTCACCCAAGTCGCACATGTGGACCTCCACCTCAGGAGAAATAATATAGCCAAAATTAACAAAAGTTCCAGATAGTCAACTTATTCCTCGATTTTCGTGTACATGAACAAATCTAAAGAATATGGAACATGGGTTTTGTTTCCAGCATGGAAAATTGAGTCTTCAACAAGCCATTTTGCAAATAAAGGCAAGATTCGAGAGTTATGGATGGATCTTCAAAGCCAACATTCCCATATTTTCTATATGGCCGTTTTTTCCAACATGTCACTCAATGCCCAGTCATCACTCAATAAAGTATTGGGATTTTCTTTTATTGTTCTCATATTTTCTAATTGCCACAAAATAAAAGGGAGTATATCACACTTGCTTAAAAATTCCAAGAATATAGGAGGAGTGATCTCATGCTTCCAGTCATGAGATCACTCGAGCCAAGTTTAGTGTAACCAACTCCAAGAAAAAAAAAAATTGTTTTGTAGCGAATCCATGGATTGAGATTTTTGGTTGGCAATCAACTAGTTTATATATTAGTCTCTATGCAATGAGGGGCATGGGGTGTAATCCATAGTTTTTGATTTGGAATAAAGAATTGATTATTTATGAACCATGAGCATCTTTTTAGACTAAATCATTTTTTTTTCTAGGTGCGTCATCCAGGTCGGGAAGGGACCGTCGACCCAGTAACACCCTAGTTTTTTCATTACTAGTTTAGATTACCACTGTAGGTTTTTTGTTCTAATTTATGCATTTGATTAATTTGAATTGCAATATATTGAGTTATTACTGTAAAATTTTGAGTTGGAAACCTTTCCCATAGAGAATCAACATAATTTTTCTTTCTTTGTATACAACTTGCCTCTTATTCACACATTTTCACCCACTCTCTTTATGTTGGTTTAGACTTTCACAAAACAAAGTATCCCTTTCGGGATTGCATTTGCCTTTGTGCATTAATTTGACATATCAAAACTGGCACAAAACCTCTTTCATATTAATACCAATCCCCTTCAAACGATTCTCCCATCGAAATCACTTAAAGACACCTGAGAGATATATCATTTTCTTTTTTTTCCAGCAAGAAAATTCTTCTCAAATTTATATTAATAAATTCTTTTACAGGGACAGTGGCATTCAAACGAAGAAAATCCGGAGCTGAGCTTGCCCAGCACTGTTCGAATCATAACTGTTTTTACCTATAGCAGATATGAAAAATCTAGAGCAGTGTAGACTTAATACGCTGTCCAAAAGTAACAATACAGCCACTCATACCAGTTAAGAAAATAATGGGACATTGGAATAACCGCTATCCAAAAAACATAACAGTCGCCTCAACCATCGTTGACCATAAGCACCGTAAAG
>ML784342.1:30384-50036 GCA_009831015.1 Picea engelmannii | reverse complement strand
CTGGCTTTTTGCTCTGACGAGAGGGTTTCCTGTAAAAAAATGACGTCTGGCAAAGTGTTCGCCAGTAGATGACGGAAGGATGCAGTTTTGAGGGATCCTCCAGTTCCTCGTAAGTTTAGAGAGAGAACAATCGTCATTTAGAGTGTGCTATTGCCTTCATCGCTCTAAGAGGCATTCCGTCCAGTACAGGCTCGATGGGTTGTGAATGAGAAGATATATCGTTTTCTCGAACCTTCACGTTGCACCGTATATTCGTTTCTCCACTTAATGTTATGTATATCAAATGTTGGATTGTTAATATATGTGAGCATGTGTTTTGTATAGATTACATATATATTTCTGATGTTGTTATGGTTGACTTTCACAATGTTTTATAGTTATTATCTTTTTATGTTATTTCCCCATTACTTTATTAAATGATGTGGTAAGTTAAACTATTATATTGTGTTATATAGAAATAGAATATTACGTATTCTTATTTAGGTAGTTATATATCATGATATTGTTAGATGTTAACTTTGTTTTATTATTTATTTATAATATGTTTTGTTTCATTTAATTATTGTGTTGTTCTTTTTATTATAGTGAGAATATACATATAGATATATTTGGTTGTATTGTTGTGTTATATTAGTATATTACTTTGCTAATACAAAATATTTTTTTGTTGAATTTGGTTAACATATTGTTATGCGGCGCTAAGTGCACTATCATTTCAAAATGGTATCACTCTTATTTATGAACACCTATATTGTATTGGGGACCTCGATTCTATTTCCTCACTTTCCTTTCTATCTCTATTTCATCACATTCAAATGCATAAGTTTGAGGTGTCTCTTAAGCATGTTTTTTGAAGTCTTATTTTACCTTGTTTTGTAAATATAGGGTTAATTAGAAGTTTTGAGGATTTTCTTTTAAAACTAGTAAATTCCACTTTAGGTCAATGACACACATACATGAGGGTTTGAGTAACCTCATCGAGCTCACTGATTTGAATGCCAGTTTGGGTAAAGTCTACATTTACTTTCATATCACCTTACTTTACTTTTAATCCAGTTCTCTTTAATTTGGTTTTCACGTAGCTTAGCTAACCACTACAAGATTAATCCATTGAAGATCAACATCTAACTCGGGAGACTTGATCTTGTGATCCAATGTTAAGCTACATCTTGTGGTGTCAATTTTCATTTGTTCTTGTCTTGCTTTCATTCATTCCATTTTGAAGTGTGCTTATCAGCATTAGTTTTTAGCATAGGTTAGAATAGGGTCTGGTCCTGCATTTCCTATGATTGCATCTCTAAGTTTACGAATTCTTGGTCGATACTTTATTTTTTGGAAATTATTGCATAGAATTTACCCAACAGTGACACGATTTGTTGAGAACTCGTGGACCACACTTCTAAGACCTTGGGAATACCAGGGAAATGGTTAAGAAGGTGGTCACCCTTACAAATCCTACAAGGGAATTTGGGCTTGCGACCTATGTTGGTCGGATTTTCAACATTATCAACACTCACCACAATGGTTGGTTGATTTCCCCCTTTCTTATTTTTGTTCTTCTTGTTCTTCGTTTTCTTCTTCTTCTTAGCCTCCTGATTACTAGCATCAAGGATTTCACCAGGCGAGGAAGAAGAAAGGGAAGAAGACACAACGGGTGAAGAAGGAAAAGGGTCAACATGAGGTTGGTGTTCTTGTGGTGCAGAGTTTGCTTGGGCAGCAGTAGGGGCATTTGGGACCACAAGAATGGAAAACAACCATACTAGTAACCCCACAGTGAAACCAGGAAGAGTCAATGTAGCAATTTAGGGAGGACCAATGTTTTCAAAACAAGGAAAAACATAAGGTTCCCCATGAAAAGGAGTCCCTTGATTGGTATCCTTAGGAACTATTGTCGTGAATGTGGATTCAACCTACGACCTACTAAATGTCAAAGAGAACACACTATCAAAGTCCCTACAAGAAAAGAGTAGTGAAAAACCCCCTTACGACAAGGAGAAAGAAGGTAAGGATATTCTGGAGACGAGAGATGAAGTTTTCAATGAAGAAATGAGAAACAATTATGATAACCTTCACGCAAAAATCCCCAAATGCCCAAGTAAGAGCCCGTAGGAAAATACCCTCCCAATTCACTGAAGTGGATATTGAATGTATGTCACATGTACCACAATGATCCAGATTTTATGAGAAGAACGAAATGACTAAAGATTATTAATAGATGCTTAACACAGAATAACAGAGATACAGTAAAATTGGTTTTCTGTTCAATAAGAAAATAAGCTGAAAGTGTAAAATGCAGTGGAAAACAAGCTTGCTAGAATGGTGGTGGCTTATCTCTGAGAAGAGATGTGATGGTTGCGCTCATTCACAAGAAAATTGTTACAATAAGGCTTTGAAGGAATTTTTAAAATAAACATGAATGTCAAAAACCCTAGACATCCAAAAACCAAACCCTAGGAGATGAAGCACCAAAAGTCATGTGGGCCCTGTTTGGGTAAGTCAGTACATCAACTTCCCGAGGTTGTAACTTTTGCATAAGATCTTTGTTTGACATGCTCAATACCTCGTTAGAAAGATCTATCCGACGAATACAACTTTTGTGTGAACAACATTGAAGGAAATTCCATGTTGCTCCTCGTTTTTCCCAAAAACATCGTTTAGGGCCTCAAAACGACTCCAGAATTTCAAGCCCTGAAAAATTGCTAAAAATAGTAAATTACCATAATTGCCAGAAAACTGTTTTGAGCCAGTTGGAAGAGGTGGGTGGCCACCGATATCCACCTAGATCAATCCTCCCTCCTTAGGAAGCAATGGTCTCCATTGTGTTGAGTTCCCCCATCAGATGAGGAAATTTTTGTTGAATTTGGCCCCGAGTGAGCCACTTTCCTTGGTGCAGGAGTTTCCCTTCTTTGATGACTCGATAAAGATGGATCCTTTGTTGTCGAGTGTCATTGATCTATGTGTCCACTATCTGATCACTGGATGTATGTTGTATGCAGTTAGGGTTGAGCTATGTTGGTGTCAATTGTTCTGCTACTTCTGAGGTGTCCAATAATTGTGGGAAATAAGCCCAAAGGAGATCCACATTGAACACTGGGTGTAGGCCAAGGAAAGGAGGAATGTTGAGCTCAAAATAATTATCTACCACAGCCTCGGTGATGGTGTATGAACCATAAAGGAGTGGGAGAAGATTCTGATAGGGTCCTATAAGGAGTTATTTCTGCAAGTGCAACCAAACTTTGTTGCCCACCTGAAACATATGTGGCACCCGATGTTGATCATGGCACTGCTTGTACTTGGCATTGGACTTCTGTAGGATATCCTGAACATGTTGGCGGATGTGTTGGATCTGATCAATGAATCGCGTGGATTTTTCAGCTTCATTTAGAGCAGGAGATGAGTTGGTCGAGGTGATCGCAAGGGGAAGTGCAACATCTATGGGACCCATTGGTTGGAATCCCAACCCCACCTGAAAGGGGATGTGGTCAATTGAGTTATGCAGGGATCAATTGTAGCTATGATGGACATAGGGAAGGCTCTCATCCCATGTGTGAGGGTTCTTGGAATTATACATTCGCAGAATATGCACAATCATTTGATTTACGACCTTGGTTTGGCCATCTGTCTGGGGGTGGAAGGTTGTGGATTTGGTGAGCTTGGTGTCCAGCAGTGACCAGAGGCTCGTCCAGAATGTGTTGAGAAATCGATTTTCCTGATCTGAGACAATGGTTTGTGGGATTACAAAATGTACCCAGACTTGTTCAAAGAAGATCTTGGCAGTGGCCTCTGATGTGATGCTCTTCTTGCAGGCAACCAGAATCACCATCTTAGAAAAGTGATCAACAACCACAAAAACACAGTAATTTCCTCGCTTGGTGGACGGGAGGCCCGACATGTAGTCCATTGAGATGGATTCCCATGGTCTGTCAGGGGTAGGAAGAGGGGTGTGCAGGCCATGTTTCTTAGTGGTCGATTTGGAAATAGCACAAGCAGTGCAAGACCTGATATACTTGCTAACCTCCTGTCGAATTTCCAGCCAGTATAAATGTTTTTGTAGCATCGCCACTATCTTTTCGATGCCGAAGTATCCTGCCACCCCACTGTAGTGGGCTTCCCAGATCAGATTTTCTCACTCGCTTGATGGAACGAAGATGTGGCCCAGACAACACAACAACCCATCCTAAAGATGGAAATTATCGACAACTACGTTTTCACCCAACATTTGGTAGGTGGTGGTGAATTTTGGGTCTGTCTCATAGAGTTGGGGCCATCCAAAGGTCTCATGGCCACAAGAGTCTAGCATCGTGGTGAGTGTCACGATTGCGGTATGTTGAGGAAATCACTGACGCAGTTGGTTCTTCCTATTTTATACTTGATGTTGAGGTGGAATTGCTGCAAGTATGTGGAACACTTTTGATGGAGGTCATTCTACAATTTTCCTTGTGTCTACATGAACTACAATGGCTTATGATCGGTGTGGATGATTGTCTCCTTCCCAAGAATGTAATTTCTCCATTGGCGGCATGCTTGCACAATGGAGTACATTTCTTTGTCATAAGTAAGGTACTTACAGACAACATTTGATAGTGTCTCACTATGATAGGCCATGGGGTGGTCATGCTGAGTGAGAATGGTGCCCACATCATATTCTGAAGCATCTGTCTCGATCTCAAAGGGTTGTTGTAGGTCTAGTAGTGAAAGTAATGGGGCTAAGTACAAGCGTTGCTTCAAATCATCAAATGCTTGTTGTTGGGACTGGCCCCATGCAAATTTTGCCTTACCACCACCCCTAGTTATTTGGTTGAGGGGCCATGCAATATGGGATAATCCCAACACGAACCTGTGGTAGAAATTGGCAAGGCCCAAAAATATCTGAAGCTTAGTGAGTGTGGTTGGGCTGGCCAGTCACAGATGAATTGGATCTTGGCTGGATCCACATGTATTCCATGTTGATCAATGATGTAGCCCAAGTAATGGACCATGTCCATGCTGAAGAAGCATTTTCCCAAGTTGGCATATAGCTTGTGCTACCGCAAGGTGTGCAAAACCTGTTGAATATGCTGCAAGTGTTCTGCCCAAGTCTTGTTGTAAATGAGAATGTCATCCAGATAAACCACTACAAAAGAATTGGTGAATGGTTGCATGATATCGTCCATCATCCTCATAAAAGTGGCTGGAGCATTTGTCAAACCAAAGGACATGACCAACCATTCAAAAAGGCCTTCTTTTGACTTGAAGGTGGTCTCCCATACATCTGTCTGCTCTATCAGGACCTGGTGTTATCCAGAATTCAAATCAATCTTATTGAAGTATTTGGCCCCCGTGAGTTGATCAAGGAGGTCATTGATTTAGGGAATCGAGTATCGGTTTATGACTGTGATTTTATTTAGAGCACGGTAATCAATGCAGAGTCGCTAGGTTCCATCTTTCTTTTGTACCACCACGATTGGGCTACTGCAAGGTGATGATATGGGACAGATGTTCCCCTTGTGGAGCAGTTCTTGGATCTGTCGCTTGATCTCCTCATTCTCTAAAAAAGAGTGACAATAGACTAGCCCATTGGGCAGCGGTGCTTCAGGGGTCAGATTGATGGGGTGATTGACCTGACAGTGCACAGGTACCCCGGTAGGTGAGGAGAAGATATCTGAGTATTCTCCCACAACCTTATTTACTTTCTTCTACTGTGTGGAGAGGTCAGCCGCAGAGACCTTGGATGTGGTTGTGATCTTTCACTCATTCTAAGAGTAAATCACGAAGAAGACAAACTTCCCCTTCTGAGAGATGACCTTCCTGCATTGCTTAGCAAAGATCAAGGAAATAACACTAGGTGGAACTGCCTTAGGTATCCTATACAATTTCCTGTTCAAAGTAATAATAACACTATGAGGCCTAGACTCATATACAACATGACATTTCCATAAATAAGGTTGGCCCAAAAGAACATCACAAACTTCGAGAAGAGCAACATCACACACTACCTCATCTTTGAAGGGCTTGATGTCATACGACAGTCGACAGTGTTGGTTGATGTAGATATCGCTTCCTTGGTGGAGCCATCCAATGGTGTAGGGTATGGGTGTGGAATTTTTGGCAATGCCAACTGCTTGACGACCTCTGCTGAGATGAGGTTCTTCTAGCTACCGCTATCAACGATGAAGTGCAACATGGTGCCTTTTACCCACATCTGTGAATGGAAGAGGCACTCTCCTTCTTCTGGCTCGTCTGGTTCA
The DNA here is from genome assembly GCA_009831015.1 of Picea engelmannii. NCBI lineage: Eukaryota > Viridiplantae > Streptophyta > Pinopsida > Pinales > Pinaceae > Picea > Picea engelmannii. The sequence goes on along the minus strand of ML784342.1, from coordinate 43,809 downwards.
CCAGGCTGGAGCTTGGTGGTAGAAATGGTGGCACTGGGTTTCACGTCAATGATCTTTTTTCCCCTTTTTGGTTCTAACTCAGAGTCAGAACCCACATTTGATTCAAAGTCTTTCACTTCGGCCACCAGCGACTGCTTTGAGCAGTAGTCAGCAGTGTTATGCCAAGGGATCTTATGGAAGTCGCACCACTTCTTGGTATATTTCTTTGTCTTTCTGGTGTCCTTCTTTGCTTCTGGCTTGTAATGGTTGTCATGATATTTTCCATCTTTTCTTTGTCCTTTTTTCTATGGGTTGGGGCCGCCCTTTCCTGGCTTTTTTTGTGAGGGGCTCCCAATCCCAAATTGCTACATCTTTTGTTTGAGCTTCAACTCAATTTTGATGGCATATTGGTAGGTCGTGCCCAAGGACAAGATGTCCAGAAATTCCATTTTGTTCTGGATGTATCTATGCATATCACCGCGATACTTGAGCACTAGATGTCGCTTTGAATATTTGATACCCAGCTTGGTGTGCAAGGTATAGAAGATATTTGTGAACTATGGCATTACTTGGTCTCTTTCTTGCCGCAGTGTGGTCCATTTGGTATACAAGTCGTCATAACTTCCAATAGGGTAGTATTTTTCCTTAATAACATCCCTGAAGGATTCTCAGGTGGTCATGACTGTAAATAATGAGGTTTTATTTTTTTCCTTTTACTCATAGAAAGTTTCCCACCAATATTTGACATGGGGAATGGCTTTGAGGAGTGCAAAAGTAATATTTTCTCTATTCGAAAAGTTATGGGCAGAAAAATAACCTTCTAGTAGATTCAGCCACTTGTCTACAACATATGCATCTATGTGACCTTAAAATATAGGATTATAGAAGTTTATTTGTACCTTGAAGCGGGCGATGCCTCCTCTCGAAGAAGATGTGTCGCATGTTGGTAGTCGCTGAAGGATTTGCGCGAAACTATCCATCATCTCGTTCCTATGTTGCGTGAGGGCTTATTCAAGAAACATTTTGAAAGGATCTCTTGTCCCATCATATTTCTTTTCTCTTACCATGAGAGGCCGCTTAGGCGTGGGAGATATTTTTTCCTCAAGAGAAACAAGCTCGAGACCTAATTATTTTTACTCTGACCTCATTAGGGACATGCATTAAGATGACAAGGAGAAGACCATTTTGATACCAATGATCGATATTTTATGAGTAGAACAAAATGACTACAGATTATTAACAGATGCTTAACATATAATAATAGTGATATAGTAAAACTGATTTTCTATTCAATAAGGAAATAAGTTGAAACTGTAAAATGCAGCGGAAAACAAGCTTGCTAGAATGGTGGCAGCTTATCTCTGAGAAGAGATGTGATAGTTGCACTCATTCGCAAGAAATTGGTTACAATGAGGCTCTGAAGGAATTTTTACAATAAACAAGAATGTCAAAAACCCTAGACATCCAAAACCCTAACCCTAGGAGATGAAGCGCCAAAAGTCACGTGGGCCCCGTTTGGGTAAGTCAGTACATCAACTTCCCGGGGTTGTAAATTTTGCATACAATCTTCATTTGATGTGCTCAATACCTCGTTAGAAATATCTATCCGAGGACTACAACTTTTGTGTGAGAAGCATCAAGGGAACTTCCATGTTTCTCCCTGTTATCCCAAAAAACGTCGTTTAGGGCCTCAAAACAACTCTCGAAGTTCAGGACCCAAAAAACTGCTAAAAATAGTAAATTACCAAAATTACCAGAAAATTGTTTTGAGCCAATTGGAAGAGATGGGTGGCCACTGATATCCACCTGGATCATACAAGGAACCTTCTTTGAAATAGAAATCCCCCTTACAATCACTTGTGTGGAATCCTACGAGAGGTTACTATGTTTACCAATTCACAATGAACGGTCAGGGGGGTACAATCAACAGTCAAGACTAGAAAATGGGCATAGGCATTTCGAACACAAATCTGTGAACCAAAAACTAAGAAGAAGTGGTATCACCCTGAGGACTTTCCACTCTTCAAAGCCCCAAACTTGCAATAGTCCCACTGGGTGAATGGAAGAGGGGAATTCTTAGTCAATCGCTTTGCTTGACCTCGTGTTTGACTCCTATGTGAGAGGAGCTTTCTTGACTAACGTTAATTGTCACTACTATATTTTACACTCTCTAGTATTCTATAGTCTCATTCTTGTGGCCTTGAAGAGTTAACTATCCACCCTACTATCAAGGCCCTAAAATACTAGACTTGTTGGTTTGTTATCAAAGAGAAAAGTCTAATTGATTTTAGATTATGTGCCTCGTTCCTTTTAATGGCTATTTGTTACTCGATAGGGTGTACGAAGATGAAACTAATGGTGTTATGACTCGACTCCAAAACCATGTAGAAAGAATGAAATGCAAAATAATTTTTTTCAATGAATTCTATCTGAGGAAAGGAGAGGAGCTACTTTTATTTGTAATGCAAATAAATGCCCAATACCACATGTACAAGTAGAATGCAAAATTTTTGTTTTCTTCTTTTCAAATCACATGAAAACTCAAAATAGACTCTTCTTTTCCTTTCTCTTTCAATCATAATGAAAGGAATCAATGACACTTGCAAAGAACCCAAAATCTAAATAAGATGAAGAAAACATGCACTCAACTAGGATAAAAAAATCGAAACACTAAGACACTTTCAACACTTGTTCAAACAAGAACCCAAACATGAAAATTAAAGGAAAAATACTTTTGAAACCTCATAATTAAAGTTTAAATGATCAAATATCAATGCAAAGTTTCATTAAATCCAAAGAGCTCAGGAGTATATTCAAGAGATCATAAAGTTTTCCCAAGAGGAGAAAAATGACAGACTAAAAAACAAGGCCTAATGCAACATAAGCATCCTCCAAATCAATGAAAAGGATCCCCAAAAAAAGAAAGTAAAACACTTATAAGGTTTTGGAATCAAGGTCAAAAAACTTTGAATACCTACAACTCATGAGGATTAAGCTAATGATGGAATAGACTCAGCCAAAGGATCAAGTTAACCTAGGGAAGTCATGTACATTTCACAATTTGAAGGAATTGCAAATTCAAAAGAGGCAAAAAAACATATGATAATCACTTAAATTTACTCAATCAAAACCATAATTAAGCATAGAGGATTCTAATGTAAAGTTCTGAGACAAAGCACTGATAGAAAGGAGGTAAAATAAGCTCCAATTTCACTCAGAACAAGGACGATCACTCCTGTAAAAATATAGACAGCGTGATGAACAAGGGATTATTGCTCCCCAAGACACTGTGAGTGTGTGACAATCAAGGTATTAACACCATGTATTCCCTTATGGAGGGAGGGATAAATTCCTGAAAGTGATGAGAAAGCCAAAAAAATTCTCAGATATAATGATGAGGGAAGGGGAGAAAAAAAAGAAAAGGCATCCAACTCAACAAGATCAAGTAACAATTAAAACTTCAAAATGATAGAAGACACTAAGGAAAGATAAAAGAGAATGAGTCCCCAATGGAGTAGTCAATTTTTGTTATGGAAACATTCCCCTGTGGACAAGTGAAATCCCCCTTTGATCCAAGAAAGAGAGAAACAAATGGTTACTACTTTCCCCCTAGATATACTCTATATGTCAACAATCATAATGAGAAGAGAAGGATAAATTACTCACCTCTTTTATGTCAGTTTTCCTTGTTTCTCCAGCCCTTTATCTTGATGTCCAAGCTCCAAGAGAAGTATTGTAAAGAACACAACAATATCGTCTTCTTCTATACTATATTGTCAAGTAGAACAAATATATCTATGATGAATTAGACAATAACAGACATGCATATAGTGAACACATAGGCATAAAGGGAATATGCCAATTTATATATTAATGGAAAGAAATAAAAAGTGAAGCAATTGCAATCTCAATATTTATGTTTCAATATCTCCTCTAAGCTCTCCTTTCCATCCCCTTGAATGTTACAAAATCATAGGTATGATACTCTAAGTTCTCTCTCCTTTCTCTCAAGAATGGCCTCCATTATATAGGATTTGAGGCATCACAACCATAGGATAGTTTTGAGGAGAGGATGTGGTCAAATGAGGATTTGGTTGAACCAACAAGATTGACCTTTCCTTGAATAGGAGGTAGCCCAAACCAATTCCTTAACCAATTAAAATCTCCCAAAAAAAACCTCACAAAAAAAGTCATGATGGTTGTAACTACTTCATCCCCCCCCTAGAACTAGAAACAGTGTAAAACTATCACTCCCTTATAACTTAGAAAGGAGCGATGATCATGGTTTATCCCTCCTTTTATATGGGCAGGGGGGCAATCAAGCTCAAACAAAGCCAAAATGTCAAGGAAGAAGGTAGTATTTCGACCTCCAACTGATAGGTTTATTCTTCAACATGTATAGGGATTATAACATACACTTTCTCATGGTGACGTAATTGTGACATTTAAGTTTGATACTTGGTAAAGTGTGGCACTTAAGTTTCGACACTTAGGTGCGAAATTTGGTAGTGCAACACTTAGGTGTATAACAACTGCAACACTTACGACACTTATGTACGACATTTGGTAGTGCAACACTTAGGTGTATAACAACTATGCACATTCACAAGAAGTCATCACAATGATTCCAAAAGTACTTTTAACATAAATAATCAATGATAAAACCCTAAACATCCAAACCCTAACCCCAAAAGATGCAACACGAAAAGGTTTGCGGGGCTCGATGTGTTGATACGTCATTTGGCGTAACTTTTGTATACGATATTTGATTGGGGTGCTCGGTAGCCCATCATAAAGGTCTAGCTAAAAAGTACATATTTCTAATATCCTAGTACAAGTCTCTTTCTATCTACTAGGAACCGTCGCACCAAAAAAACATCTTTTAGGTCCTCAAAATGGCCCCGAAAGTTCAGAACCCAAAAAAAAAGCGTAGAAAACTACTCGGATGGAAAAAAACAATTGAGCCAGTGGAATAAGTGGGTGGCCATCGATGTCCACCTATATCAGTTTTTATATTAGGACTAGGGAAAGGGTTGTTACTAAATACCCAAGATGATGGACCAAAGGTATAACAATATGCAGTTTAAGGTCAGACATCCATAAAAGAGGATCTGAAATAGTGTATCAGATCCACTATTTTGTGTAATATCCATGGCAAGGTTTGGGACTTTAAATTGTATGGAAACATATTCTATATGGCATGATTGGTCACCATGGAACTTGAGTCCACGAAATCACTATCAGTGATAAGAGATTATCTTATGTGAGACGAAGTAATGACCTTTTCAAGGGAGATAACATCAGAGGGTACACTAATTGAGTTGTTATTACCCTACAAGAATTCAATAGGAGAATCTAGATGGAAGTTATCACTAAGATCAGTGAAAGAAGTAGTGGCCTCAAATAATTCTTCGTCCTCTAGGAAGAATGTAGTTGAAATATCATGGTTTCTTTTTGGATTGGGGGAAGAAACATGCATGGATTCCCCCAAGGATCAATGAACCTACCCAGCCTCCAAGCCCAAGTGGTGAGGAGGTGGTTTAAGAGCCATGCGATCATTTTTAAGGGGAGTGGATGTTACATGACTAGTGGCAGTGGACACATAATGCATAGACTCGATGTGAGAAACATAAGGTGAGATTCTATTATGAGAAGAATGTGAGGTATAATCACAGTAGGGGAGTTGATAAATGGTGATGATGCATCCCTCATGTGGGAATATCATGACTCAAAATAATGAAGACACCATATAATCCATGGAATAGATGAAATCACATCCCAGAATAATATTGTAATCCATTGGATGAGTCATGACAACAACATTGATCAAAACTATCTTATCTTCTAACTCAATGGGGAGATTAGGTAAGATCCATAAGGGGGGATAGAGTCTACCATAAAAGGATATTAACTCAATCATTCATGGAAAAAGAGTAGGGGACCCTAGTTGTTTCCATGCTTCTGAGTACATAATACATGAGGATGCCCCATCATCCATAATACATCGATAAACCATAAAGTATTTAATGATGACTCGTACTTGAAATGAGGTAGAATATGGTAGTCACGCTTGGATATGTTGGTATCAATAAAACATGATGGTCCATGATGGGTGTGGGTATACACTTCCATTTTACTTACAAGGATAAGGTATAGTGGACATTGTCTCACTAGAGGTGGAAAGGGTGCCCCCAAGTATACATGACTGGGTCTTAGTTGTGAAGTAGATTGGGTTGGATGTGGGGTTACCCATTTGAGGGGTAAAAAATTATGTCAAGGTATATGCACTCTAAACAAACTGCTTGGACTAGCTCTAGGGCGAGGTCAGGACATTGACGGGTTGGGTGACCATAAAAATCGCAAAAGGGGAAAGGGTGATTAGTCCATGTATGGGTGGTACATTTATACTTGGTTTGAGTGTAGTTCCAGTGGACACTATGATTTCCCCCATTATTACAAGCATTCCCCCCATGTTATGGGTGCTTATAGTGTGTGGTACTCTTCTTACTCCTTGTGAGTCGTGGATGGCCAATATAACTAGGGGAGGGGGCCCAAGTTTATCCAAACTGGGAAGAATAGGATGGAATTATATATGGTAGGTTTTGTGGTCCTTCCATTGTGATTTATGGTTGATATCTGATTCCTGAAGAGGAAGGGATTCTAGGTGGGTTGTTGGGGGAAGTTGCACCAAGCAAGGTAAAACCAAGCAAGGCTGAACCCATCACCATACACTCAAATGTGAGTGGAAAAGTTGAATCAGTGAAACAGTAAAACCAAGAATACCTCCCAATACTAGTGGGAGGCTAAGAAAGTGTATGGAACTCTGAGAATTTCATGGGTCCCCTATGATTCTGGACTAACAACAAAGTCTGTGACTTTAGTAAGGTGAAAGGATAAATAAAAAGTGATTTTTAACCAATATTGAATATGGCCTACTTTAAAAAGGACTAACATCTACATACGGCTAGTAATGAATAATAATAACACATATAAATCAATTGTAAATAAAAAATGTTGGTTCGGTAGGTTTTGTGATGCAGGAGCATCACCTTCAAAGTCAAAATGCAAGCGTGGAGGCAAAGGAATGACATCTCAACAATGATAGAGTTTCAAATCATAAATTAACTCAGAATTAAATCGGGTTGTTGAGATATTTTGTAAACAACATTTTAAAAATGTAACTTGTTTGTAAAGTCATGAAGGACTGTAAGGGATTGCAGATATTGAGTGTTGACTCTCATCTGGCAATAATTGTTAGTTATTGTAATAGGACAAAGTAGGTAACCGCTATGAGTTCATAGGATAGGTGGCAGACAGGATGAGAGAGATCGTGGAGCCGGTCCTTAGATAGTTTATTGTTTCATTGTAATAGATCAAAAGGTATGAGTATTGTAAGATCATGAGAAAGATATATGAGGGATCAACAGAGCAGAGAAGAGTAGAAGAAACACTATGTAAATTGTTTTCATGAATGAATAGAATAGACAGAATTGTCCCAAATCCTTGGACTGTGTTCATTTGATGTATGGATGAATGAATGTTATATTTTGTGTATGTGATTTATTTCAGTTCTTTCATGTATGATTGTTTGAGAGATTGACTGTATGAGTTCGTGATGAAACTGGATGAGTTTGAATTTTTTCTCTTCTGATACTCGTATGCAAGTTGTGCATCTCGAACTCAAGGAGTGTGTCGACTGAGTCTCGGAGATACTCAAAGAAGTTTAGAGAGAACAAGGGAAACTTAGACTAGGTTCAAGGTTTGCATAGCTTCGTGAAACGACCAAGCGTCGAAGAACCCAAGCCAGAGTAAAGCCACGTGGGCGAGAAGAATTTATTTTCAAGAAATCCTTCAATCTAATTTATCAAAATCCTGAGAACGCAAGGTGTGCATGGGGAATCGAAATCCTTTTAAGTATGAAGATCAGAATGGATATCACTTTCCATAAAGTTTCAGAAAGAACCAACAGTCAGACTCGTAAGGAGGAGTAAAAGTTTGAAACCTTCGAAGACGAAGAAATATTCCAATTCAGGAGAACTCACAAGATCAGGAGGAGGAGCAACAATGGTCATTGGATCATTGTACAAAATATCAATAGTCGTTTGATCATAGTGAAGTGCACGAGCCTTAGTGCTTCACACACAGAGGAGAGAGAAAACTCACAAGAGTTGAGAACTGATATTTTCAAAGCCCAAAGAGACAGAGATCCGAAATAGAATCTCAGTCGCTCGATCAACATGAACAGATCTAAACCATTAGATTGTTCAGGGAAAACTCCAAGCATTGGACCGCCCAAGTAAATCTAAGCCATCAGGTACTGTGAGTCCGGGAGGAGGTGAGTTTGAACTTTGATATTTCTGAAGCGCGAAGAGCCAAAGGGATAGAGAAAATATGGATTGTTGGATCCAGGAGGAAATGTGTCGACAAGTCGTAATATCCATAGGGAGGTGAAGGTCGAAGTGTTGAAACACCCGAAGCCCGAAGAGTCGAAGAGCCGAGAGCCTTCGATCTATAGGTGGACACTTGTCAACAGATGGTGAGCTCCGGGAAAGTTGAAGTGGATTTTCAGTTTGAGATCTGAGATTGTCGAAGTGCAAAGACCTGAAGACCCAAAGTAAAATATGGGTCATGAGATCTAAAGGAGACGTGGTGTGAATTCATGAACTCCGGGTAAATTCCCAAAGTGGTTCATAGCGGTTCGATTCGGAGGAGACGTGGCGCACATTTGTGAGCTCCAGGTAAATACCCGAAGTAATCCTTGATTGTTAGATTAGGGGGACATGCGTCAGTGGATCATAGACTCCAGGTAAAAACCATTGGGAAAAAGAAGTTTGAGATTTGAGATCTCAAAAGTCCAGAGACCCAAAGGAGATCTCGACCGTCGATCGAGAAGAGGGTCACAGGACCATTGATCTGATTTGAAAGGTCAAACATCTGAAGTGGGAGAAAAAACATTGAACGAGCAAGACAGGTGTCAGCAGATCATGAGTTCCAAAAGATTTGAGTATGGAATAAAGTTGGTTTTGAGATTTCAAAACCCTGAATTTTGGAGTTGCGAAGGAGATCACAGTCATTGATTGAAGGAGGGGTATATATAGTCCATAGATTTGAAAGGCGCAGATATGAACCATCGATTCAGACGTTATATTCAAGATCGTGATATCGATGATCCCATAGAATTGCAGGAACATGAGTTGTGCAGATTTTAAGATATTGAGAGTGGGCCACAATTCAAACCATGGTTTCGTTAGAAGGACACATGGAATATTGAGGATAATTGCGGGCCCAAAAGTAGTTTAACTCCAAACCGCTTGTGGGTGCACCCGCAATTGCATGGTCATTTCCCAAGGCCACATTCAAGAGAGGGATTATCTAAAAAGGAGCTATCGCTTAGCACTCTGATATTTCATAGAAGAGCGAAAGGGAAGGTCATGGGTTCTATTGGATCTGCACCAAGAAACCAAAAGTTCATGTGTCTTGATACAGAAGGAAACCATTAAGGTTTCAGAGAGTCATCAGACTTAAGAATCGTAGATCCTTTGACCAGGAGGTCGTGCAGCCCTACGAGGGAGTAGGGGGGCTTCATTAGGTGGTATCAAAGATGATATTGATTTTTTTTGTAGACAACAAGCAAAGGGGAAAGGAGGTAATTTGGTATCAATTGTGGTATCAAGAAAATTTGATTTTATCTTTGTAGGTGACGCAGTGAAATCATGCCACCCAGAAGGCATAGAGAGAATGCAGAAATGAGGAGACTCTGAATGAGACTAGATGCGATTGAAACAACGCAAAGAAGAGTACCAAACGTTGGATATATCAATGAATATGAGAGCGAAGAAGAAGAATTCAAAGAAAATGTAGCAGAGGATGTTGCACAATATCGCTTGATAAAAGTTGTTTCAAAGATAGGAGCCAGAGAAAAAATAGAGGTACCAATATATGAAGGCAATTTAGAAGTTGAATAATTGTTGGATTAGGTACGTGCTATGGACAAATACTTTGATTATGAAGATGTCGAAGAAGACAATATGGTGAAGCATGCAGTGACAAGACTAAAAGTTCATGCAGTGCTATGGTGGGATGAATTGCAAGCCAAATGTAGGAGCAATGGTAAGCAGAAAATTAAAAAATGGGATAGGATGGTAGCCAAGATAAAGGCCAAATTTATCCCGAAGGAATATCAAATCAATCTATTCAGGAGATTACATAACCTGATGCAGAAGAGATTATCAGTGAAGGAGTACACTGAGGAATTTTACAGACTGAACATCAGGGCTAGACAGAAAGAGAATGAAGATGAAAAAATAGCCAGGTATATCAATGGGATGAGATATAAAATACAAGAGGAGATCAACATGATGTTGGTTAGTAAAGTCGAGGGTGATTTCAAGCATCCTTGAAAGCTAAAGAAAATTTGGTCAGGAAGCAAAGCCAACGAAGCAGAGGAGGAAATTCAAGTAGAGGTAAGGGAACCACCAGAGAGAAGTTCCAGAAGCCGAAGCATGAAGCTGACAAACAACATAGTCATCATGAGAAGGGTGGAATTTATAAAGAAGGAAAACATGGAGGAAGAAACAATTTTTACAGAGGAAGAGGAAGAGGAAGAGCCAGAGGAGGCATAGTAAAATGTTATACTTATGGAAAACAAGGGCACAAGTCTTGGAAATGTCCCGAGAGAAAGTACGAAGGAGGAGGTGAAGCACACGTCGTTGAAGCACATAATAAAGTGGAAGAAGAAGAAACATAAGGAGGGAATAACCTCATGATGAGGAAGATTCTTCTCAAACCATAGAAGGAACCAAAGGAACTAGTTCATCAAACAAGTTTGTTCATAACTGCTTGCAAGTCAAAGGACAGAGTTTGCAAGGTGATCATAGACAGTGGGAGCACTGAAAATTTAGTATCCGCAATGATGGTGGAGAATCTGGAATTGAAGACAACTGCACATCCAAATCCATACAAGATATCATGTTTTCATAAAGGAAATCAAATAATGGTAAGTCAATAATGCCAAGTTGAATTTAAAATAGGAATTTACAGAGATGAAATATTATGTGATGTAATTCCTATGTATGTCTATCATATTTTATTGCGGAGACCATGGAAATTTGACAAAAAAGTTAATCATGATGGGAGAAAGAATACTTATACCCTAGAGAAGAATGGTAGGACACATATGTTGTTACCAATCCAAGATAAAGAGAAAAAAAGAGAAGCTAGTAAAAAGTATGCTTCTCACGAGTGGGAAGGAACTCTTGAAAGAAATCAAGAAGGAAAAATAAATGCAGTTTGATGTAGTGAGGAAGCCTAGAATTATCCTTACGAATAATTCTGTGGAAGATTTGCCTGAAGAAATCCAGGAACTGTTAGAAAACTTTGTTGACATAGTAGTGGATGAGTTACCTCACTCATTGCCACCCATTAGGAGTATACACCATCATATTGACCTTATTCCAAGAGCTAGTTTACCAAACAAAGCAGCTTATAGGTTGACACCTAGAGAGAATGAGGAAGTCAAAAATCAGGTCCAAGAGTTGTTGGATAAAGGTTTAGTCAAGGAAATCCTAAGCCCATCAACAGTACCAACTGTGTTAAGTCCAAAGAAAAATGGAGGATTGAGAATGTGTACAGATTCTAGAGCCATCAATAAGATAACCATTAGGCATAGATTCCCTTTACCGAGGATCGATGATTTGATGGATTGTTTGAGTGGAGCAAGATATTTTTCCAAGATAGACTTGAAGAGTGGATATCATCAAATAAGAATGAGAGAGGGAGATGAATGGAAAAAAACATTCAAGACAAATGAAGGATTGTTTGAATGGCTGGTCATGCCATTTGGGTTGACAAATGCACCAAGCACATTTATGAGATTAATGAATGAAGTATTGAAAGACTTCATAGGAAAAATTTTCATAGTATATCTGGATGACATACTAATCTTCAGTAAGACAAAGAGAGAACACTTAAGACATCTGACATCAGTGATGGAAAGGTTACAGCAAGAGAAGTTGTTGATAAATCTAAAGAAAATTTCTTTTATGAAGACAAAACTCATATACTTGGGTTTTGTGATCTCTTCAAATGAATTGAATATGGATCCAGAAAAGGTAAGGGCAGTCAAATAATGGCCATCGCCAAGCAGCATATTTGAGGTAAGAATTTTTCATGGGTTAACAAGCTTTTATAGGAAGTTTATCAAAAATTTCAATGGTATATGTGCACCCATGTTGGACACTGTGAAGAAGAAACACAAGTCCTTCAGTTGGATAGAGGAAACTGAAAAAAGTTTCAAAGTGTTGAAGGATAAAATCACAGAACAACCAATTATGGTCTTGCCATATTTTGGAAAAACATTTTAGGTGAGATGTGATGCAAGTGGATTAGCTATTGGAGTAGTCTTGAGTCAGTATAATAGGCCAGTTGCTTATTTTAGTGAGAAGTTGAATGACACCAAGCAGAATTATTCCACATATGACAAAGAATTTTATGCAGTGATTCAAGCTTTGAAGAAGTGGAGACACTATCTAATTCCCAAAGAATTTGTCTTGTATAGTGATAATCAAGATTTGCAGTTTATTACTAAGAAAGAAAAGTTGAATCAGAAACATGAAAAATGGGTAGAATTTATGCAAAATTTTACTTTTGTTATTAAACATATTGTTGGAACTGCTAACAAAGTTGCAGATTCTTTGAGTAGGAGGAGTTTGATTGTAGAGGAATTCCAAGTGGAAACCTTGGGGTTTAAACACATCAAGGAGATGTATAAAAAATATGCATATTTTAAGGAAGCTTATGAGGCATGCAAGAATCCTTTGTTGGGAGACAGAAGCCCATGGAAAGAATATTTGATCCAGGATGGATTTCTATTCAAAGGAAGCCAATTATGCATACCAAAATGCTCAATGAGAGATAATTTGTTGAAGGAGAAACACAGTGGAGGTTTAGCTGGACACTTTGGTCACGACAAGACATTTTCACATGTGAGAAATTTGTATTATTGGCCAAGCATGAGAGCAGAGGTGAAAAAATTTGTGAACAAATGTAGAATTTGTCAGTATGCAAAAGGAAGACAACAAAACATTGGTTTGTATCTGTTGGACACACCTACCACACTTAACCTATTTTCCTTATTTTTAGGGTTAACCACTTTCCATAAATATTCCTTCTTCATTTTGTCACCTTACTTTATCATTTCTTGATTTTGTCACTTCTCTTGATTATTTAAATAATCCACCTTGAATAAATAATATTAACCCATTTCTAGGTTACTTAACCTATTTTCCTTATTTTTAGGGTTAAGCACTTTCCATAAATATTCCTTCTTGATTTTGTCACCTTATTTTATCATTTCTTCTTTTAGGTCACTTTGACTTCTTTGACTTTGGGGGCTTCAAGCCTTCATGTGAGGGTCCTTCATCTTCGTAAGGCCATAACTCTCAAACC
>ML784342.1:15639-26430 GCA_009831015.1 Picea engelmannii | reverse complement strand
ATCCATCTTCATCTATGCATTATCATCAAGGACAATACATATTATATTACATCAATCATCAATCAATCAATCCTTTGACATCAATCAATCACTTGACATCAATCAATCAAACCATTGGCATCAATGACAACATGATCCAACAGTATCAGCCATTACCAATTCCAGAGAGGCTGTGGGATGCAATCAGTATGGAATTTGTTTTGGGATTGCCTAGAACTCAAAAAGGGAGCGATTCCACATTTTTTGTGGTGGATAGATTTTCAAAAATGGCACATTTCATACCATGCCAGAAGACAAACGATGCTACACGCATAGCCAATTTGTTTTTCGGGGAAGTAGTAAGACTGCATGGATTGTCGAGGAGCATAGTCTCTGACAAGGACACCAAATTTGTAGGACACTTTTGGAGGACTCTATGGAAGAGTTTGGGGAAATTTTTTTCCTTTAGTTCATCATATCACCCTTAGACAAATGGACATACTGAAGTTGTAAACAAGAGTCTGGGAAACTTGTTGAGAAGTTTAGTCACTGAGTAAGGTCATCAATGGGATCAGATTCTAGCACAAGAAGAATTTTCATTCAACAATTCAATGAACAGGAGCACTGGGAAAAGTCCATTTGAAATTGTGTATGGTATACAGCCAAGAGGGATTACAGAGTTGAGAGATCTGAATCAATATGAGTTCAGAAGTGCTGGAGCAGAGGATTTTGTAATAGAAATGCAGAAACTCCATGACAGAGTCAGAGAACAGCTACAGAACATCAGCCATAAATACAAGAGCAGAGTTGATCAAAAGAGGAGAGAAGTTCAATTTCAGGTTGGAGATGAAGTTTTAGCTCATTTGAGAAAAGAAAGGTTTCCAAGGAGAACGTATAACAAATTAAAGATGAAGAAGATAGGACCATGCAGGATTCTTAGGAAATTAGCAGCCAATGCTTATGATATTGAGTTGCCGGACAATGTTGGGATATCACTGATATTCAATGTTGAAGACCTGTATCCTTACAGGAGAGATGAGGCAGGAGAATCAGATGATTAGAAAGAAGTTCAGTGGGAAGAACAATTGCCCACAATAGACAAACCTCAAATAGAGAAAATCATTGAAGAAAGAGATGGAAAGAAGACCAGGAGAAAGAAATATCCTGAATACTTAGTTAAGTGGAAAGATCATCCAATGGAAGATGAAAGTTGGGTCACAGAACCTGGTATTTTGAAGCATGGAAAGACAGTGCAGGAGCTCATGGACAGGAGTCCATGAAAATTTTAACCATAGGAGTATGATGTAGGAGCATCACCTTCAAAGTCAAAACACAAGTGTGGAGGCAAAGGAATGACATCTCAACAATGACAGAGTTTCAAATAAAAAATTAACTCAGAATTAAATCGGGTTTCAGTTCTTTCATGTATGATTGTTCGAGATATTGACTATATGAGTTCGTGACAAAACTGGATGAGTTTCAATTGTTTCTCTTCTAATAATTGTATGCAAGGTATGCATCTCAAACGCAAGGAATGCATCGACTGAGTCTTATAGTGACTTAGAGAGGTTCAGAGAGAACAAGGGAAACTTAGACCAAGTGCAAGGTGTGCACAGCGTCATGAAATGACCAAGCGTCCAAGAACCTGAACCAGTGTAATGCCAGGTGGGCGAGAAGAATTTATTTTCAAGAAATCCTTCGATGTGAGTTATCGAAATCCCAAGAATGCAAGGTGTGCGTGGGGAATCAAAATCCTTTTAAGGATGAAGCGCGGAAGGGATAACACTTTCCATAAAGTGTCAGAGAGAGCCTACAGTCGGACTCGTAAGGAGGATTAAAAGTTTGAAACCTTTGAAGATGGAAAAATATTCCAAGTCAGGAGAACTTAGAAGCTCAGGAGGAAGAGCGATAATGGTCGTTGGATCACTGTGTAAAATATCAATAGTCATTTGATCAAAGTGAAGTGCACGAGCCTTAGTTCTTCACACACAGAGGAGAGAGAAAACATACAAGAGTTAAGAACTGAGATTTCCAGAGCCCGAAGAGCTGGAGATCCAAAATAGAATCGCAGTCACCCAATCAACAGGAATAGATATGAATCGCCAGATTGTTTGGGGAAAACTCCAAGCATCGAACTGCCAAAGTAAATCTGAGCCATCGAATACCATGAGTTTGGGAGGAGGCAAGTTTGAACTTTGAGATTTATGAAGCGCGGAGAGTCGAAGGGCTAGAGCAAATCTAGACCATTGGATCCAAGAGTACACATGTTGACAAGTCGGAAGATCCAGAGGGAGGTGAAGGTTGAAGTGTTGAAACACCTGAAGCCCAAAGATTCAAAGATCTGAGAGTCATCGATCTATAAGTGGACACTTTTCAATAGATCATGAGCTCCAGGAAATTTGAAGTGGGTTTTCAGTTTGAGATTTGAGATTACCGAAGTGCGAAGACCTGAATACCCGAAGTAAAATCTGGTTCGTGAGATCTAAAGGAGATGTGGCGTGAATCCGTGAACTTCAGGTAAAGTACCAAAGTGGTTCATAGCCATTGGATTTAGAGGAGACATGGTGCACATCTGTGAGCTCTGGGTAAATACCTGAAGTAATCCTCGATCGTTAGATCAGGGGGACACATGTCAGTGGATCACAGACTTTGGGTAAAAACCATTAGGAAAAAGAAGTTTGAGATTTGAGATCTAAGAAGTCCGGAGAACCAAAGGAGATCGACCATCAATCGAGAAGAGGGTCACAGGACCATTGATCTGAGTTGAAAGGTCAAACATCTGAAGTGGGAGAAAAATCATTGATTGAGTAGGACAAGTGTCATCAGATCACGAGTTCCGAAAGATTTGAGTATGGAATAAAGTTGGGTTTGAGATTTCAAAACCTCGAAGTCCAGAGTTGCGAAGGAGATCACAGTCATTGATTGAAGGAGGGGTAGATCTAGTCTGTATATTCGAAAGGCATAAATATGAATCGTCAATTCAAACGTTATCATCAAGATCACGAGATTGACGATCCCATAGCATTGTAGGAACAGGAGTTGTGCGGAGTTTAAGATATTGAGGGTGGGCCGCAATTCAAACCATGGTTTCATCAGAAGGACACGTGGAAGCTTGAGGATAATTGCGGGCCCAAAAGTAGTTTAACTCCAAACCTCTTATGGGTGCACCCACAATCACGTGATCATCACCCAAGGCCAAATTCAAGAGAGGGATTATCTAAAAAGGAGTTATCGCTCAACACTCTAAGATTTCGCAGCAGAGTGAAAGGGAAGGTCACAGGTTCTATCGAACCTACACCAAGAAGCCGAAAGGGCTTGTGTCTTAATACATAAGGAAACCATTAAGGTTTTAGAGAGTCATTAGACTCAAGAATCAAATATCCTTTGACTGGTAGGTTGCGCGGCCCTACGGGGGAGTGGGGGGGATTCATCGTTGCGGTATTATATGTGTGGGGAATAACAAACAAAATGCATGTTTCCTATAGACCTATCGTCCTTCCTCTAAAATAACATTGGGCCTTCCAATAACACTCAATAATGGGGCATGAACCTACCAAAAGAGGAACTAGTGAAGGTGTGAAAAATCAGTTATAATGAGAGGTAAAGGGTGCATATCCCAAAAGAGTTGGCGATATTTCCCAATAGCCACACAAAATATGATTTAGGTTTATTTTTATCCCACAACTTCCACCTGTGTATAAAATCCTAGGTTTTGGCCACCATGTTACCTTGTTCAAGTATGATAGGGGACTCTCGGCCTTAAAAAGAGGTCACGAGATAGGTAGCCTCACAAGAGTTGGGTGTCTCAAGAAGGAATGCGTAGAAAAATCGATCCTTGGCACTCACCCATTTACAAGTTTATCCCTATCTTATGCCTTTGGAACACTTGAATTAGAGTATTTTAATTTCCCTAAATTGTCAACCACTAAGTTTCAAATGAAAAGAGATAATGGGGGTTATTTAGACACCTACACCCCAAATCATAACTCAAACTAAAATATTGTTTCTTGACCTCTTATGGAGGATTTTAGTTATTTCTTATGGTTGAATTTTAAAAAGTCTTTGATATTGGATTCATGGATCAATATCATTTTCGTAGGGGTGTGGAAAGGGTATTTTTAGAAAACGTAACTCTTTTCTAATCCTCCTTGATTTCTTATGAGAGCAGGGAGGAGAGAATACTAAGACTAAAATTATCTATTTAGATGCCTTTGGATGTGTGAAAGGGTGATTTTGAGCATACAAATAGTGATTTGTGTTTGAAGTTGTAGCATGTGGACATTGTGGGGTCATTTAATTGTTTTAATTAATCACTAAGTGTTTGTGCAATCCTTGCAAAGTTGCAAAATTAGACTTTGATTGTAAGATATGTGGACATGTGGGATCCTTTCAAATCCTTTTACTCACTAAGTGTTCACTATGCAAAAAAGAACAACTATCCTAAATTGTGTGTTGTTGTGGACATTTGGGGTCTTTACAAAACTTTTAGCTCTTATTTTTCAAAATAAACCATGAGGTGTCTTATGGATCTGGCCTCGCCTACTTGTGTGATTTTGAAAAAACATGGAAAACTAAAGAAAATGTGTGCACATTATGGGGTGCTTACTTATCACTTTAATTTATGTCTTATGTTTGATGTTCAAGGGAGATGGAGAAAGCTTATAAACCCCATTTTGTTTCACCAAGATCACTCAAAGGAGTGCAAGGTGAAGACCATACTTTGGGGAATATAAGAAGTCTCCTAGTCTAAAAAATGATTGATAAAGAAAACCCATCCAAGAGTATGAATGTTTCAACTAGCCATCCACACAACAAGATAAAAGAGATTGTGATTCTTTTTATCTTCCTAGTACCTATTTTAGCTAATTACTACGCAAGAATGAACTCAAATTATGATTTGTTAGATTTACAAAGTTCATAAAAATAAATCCTATCACTTGACTTCCGGGAAAAAAAATTAAAGGGGATCCGTGCAGGTTTTGAGCTCAACAGTTGTGTTATTCACATGGGTTTTCTGGTAAAAAAGCCACACGTATCAACACGGGTCCATGTAGAACCAAATACTTAGACAAAGAATGAATTGTGTACTTTCATGCGTATGATTCTTTGATAGTCGTGTTTATGTTGAACTTTGACGTGAAGAAAAAATATGGAGGGGATTTTACAAATTGGGGGTCTAGACTCAAACCAAGTGCTCAGGAAGGTCGGTTAATCAACCTATAAAAGTAGAAAGGTGAGAATAAGGTCTCTTGGAGCCTACAATAGGAGAATTTGACTTGGGGACTGTTGAGGCAAAGAATGCTCAAGAAGGTCAGTTAATCAACTTGCAAAAACTGAAAGGTGAGAAGAAGGGATCTTGGATCCTACAATAGGAGAATGACTTGGGGACTGTTGAGGTAAGGAATGGAAAGTCCTCACTCAATCATTTTTGAATCCCACTAGGCTAGTTAAGATAGGTGGGAATGTTACCCTAAGCTTATAGCTTGTTCAAAATTATCAACCAGCCCTCAAGAAATATGTTCTCGGGACTGATGTTATTATCCAATTATATCTTTTTGCTTAAAAAATGTAAATAATTGTTTATGTATAAATTTTATGAATATTCAAATGAAAAAATAAAGAACGCGTACATATGAAAACAATAAACACAAGTATTAATTGAGAATAAACCAAATCTTTATTAATGATTACTTTTCTGAGTTATAACCAAATTTCTCTTTACAAACCCCTACGTGGGTATGGACTACAATCAAACTTGGAAGTCTATAATGGTATTTAAAATCATACAAAGACTATTGATGACTGAAATAAAAATACCAAGAATGAAATAAACTAGATCAATCCAAGCCACAAGCTCATCAAGTCTTGACTCTACAAAACAACCTTAATCAGAACTAAAAAACAATTTGTAACTTCTAATCAAACTAAAAAAACTACCAAGATAAATGATTGAACTTCTAAATCATGTCAAAATTCTATGCTTCTTAGTCCTTTCTTCTTTTCCACCTTTAGAATAATCATGATGTCAACAAGAGGATTGAACACTCATAAAAATCGGAAAATGAAAGAATGAATATCAGAAATCTCACTTGAAATAAGAGAAAACCTTATCAGAAATATCTCTCTCTAATTTATCATGTCCTCCTTTTCCTTTCTTCCTTTTATTATCCAAAATGTAGTTTTCAAGTAGTTCAACTACCTTTAGTTGCTAAAGTTTAAATACCTTTATTTAATAATAGGAAACATATATTTATGATGAGGATAAATGATAAATAAATATAATAATTAATAGGTGGGGCCCCTTTGTATGTCTTTATTTGTTTAATTTTTCAATCATTACCTTGTTCCTCCATAATCATATCCACACATTATGCACATATCATCGTAAAAATAAATGTAAATAATTGTTGAAATAACCATGCCTCATGATAATAAACATGTGTATCTCCCAGAAATTTTAAAAGCATGATGTAAATATCTTAAAAATTAATAATAATATCAGTTGTCCAAAAGATATGTGTCTCAAAGTCAAATCGATGTCACTATGAAAATACAATAAAGTTAAAAATCATATTTTTTTGTGTGAAGATGTTTTTCTTTGTGCACTTCCCTCTGACAATGTTTCTCTTTGTCTGATCAAATCTGCATCAACATAATTATTTTCTTCACCCTTCAATATCTTCGGGTGCATGTCATCAAAGGTGATATTTCTCACACCATCTTCAAGTCTAAGTGGCAAGTATTTGATGGTGTACGCAGATGTTTTAGAGGAATCTGAACTAAGTGATATGGCAGGCTACTTTCCCCTACTTGGTTGGGGCTCAATAACAAGGACTTTGTAATTTTTCGAGAGATAAGGGGAATGCACATGTGAATCAACCAACTAAACTGGTAATGAAGGAGGTGGAGGAGGGAGATGTAGTGACATGGTTGGCCAATGAACAACACCATAATGGGGGTTGACTAGCGCATTGTTCCAACCATTATTGATTAGAGGCTAAGATTGTACATGTGGTTGATTAGGGATATCAACAACACTTATATGTGATCAATATAATTAGGTTAAAAAGGGGGTCTCATTGGTGGCTGAGGTGGCTGAAAATTTGGGTGTCCTGTGAGGTTCAAGTAACCAATATGAACTAACTGATTAAATTCCTTAGAGTTTGCATCAAAGTGTATGGAAAATCTAATCCTCTTGTTTCTTCCTCTCTACCAAAAGAAAATTTTCCCTCTACCCCTATTTCCCCTATTACCTCTATTTCCAGAACATTTACTTCCTCTGCTAAAAAACATCATCTATACACATCCATTTCCAAATTAGTACATATATAAAAGACGCAACATATAAAACATCTAATACAAATTTTCAACATGATTAGATTTGGCTATGAGAGTAACACAACCATGTAACACAAAAGGGAGATGAACAGGAAAAATGATACCAATATATCGACACAACCTCTACAAATGCCAAACTCTTCTTTAAAATATGAAATTTGATCTGAATCTCTTCACTTGCACAGACCATTTTATTTTCAAAATATGAATAGGGAAATGTATGGAGAATGAGATTTGTATGGTTGGGGGTATAATAAAAGAGAAATAACTTGCGAACAATGATAATATGACATGAATGCATGATAAATTGTTCAAATTAAATAATTATAGCTATGCCTGTATATTTTTCTCATAAAACTAATCATCCTTCATACCATTCCCAATCATATGCATCTGTTGTAAATAATTCTCAAATTTTGTTAATCATTCATAATGTTGTTCACTTTTTTTCTATCAATCTGAAAGTCATTTCTATCTCATCATTTAATTATATAGACGAGGAACAAATTGGAAAATGGAATTTATGAGAAGGATTGGGAATCATAGCTTATGAAAAATGATATGTATGAGGGAAACATGAAAGTCTATATAACAATCCTTTAAAACATATGACCTAAACCAATTCTCTTTTCTTATGGCATCCAACATATCAATCATCACAAGTAACATGTTTTTCATTCCATCATAACTGAACACATGCATAATGTGTCTCCAATATGACATTGACTTGATTTTAATACTCATACTCATGTATTCTCAAATTAATTGATATGAACATAAATATACATAAATATATATTCATAACATAATTAATTAATAAATAATAATAAGTATTAATAATGAAAGGTCATGTCTCAAAGGACATGACTATTGGTTAAGGGAACCCCTACGTGGGTATATTAACGAACCCTCATTCTCATTTGTAATCATCTTATATCTTATCTATTCATATATTATTTACAGTCCTATATGGATTACTTTGTTATATTCCAAGTATCATGGATTATTCTTGTGTGAGCGAACTTTGTTCGTCTCATTTGGTATCAGAGCTTCGTTTTTTTATCCTGGCCTTTGGCCAGCCTCTTTATCAGACCTTGTCTGAACCGACTTTTAGCCACACACAAAAATTTTCAGAGTTTCTTTGATCTGGTCTTTGACCAACAATTGGCCTTTGGCCATTTAAAAACTCAAAATTCAGTTGGAGAAGATTATTTTCCATTGAAAAAAATTCTGCTACAATTTTTAAAGTAAAAAAAAAAAAAAAAACAATTATCAGAAATATTCTATCTTCAATTAATAATAGGTTAATTGTTACAATGGTTCAAAAGTCTATTGAAGAAATTGTTCTACCACAATCTATTTAAAAAATTAATAATAATAATAATAAAAAAAAAAAAAGCGTAACCTTTTTCTTAAAACCCCCACAGACCCGTAACTCTCCTAAGATCGCACCCCGTAGACCCCTTTCCATCTCACACCCCCGCATACCCCATGTATCTCACCCCAACCCCACTTCCATCTCCCACTCACCCTCCCCTCCCCTCAAATTCTGTAACCCCCTACAATCCTGTATCCTTCCTAAACCCCCCACCCCTCTACAAATTCCACGCCCTCACACTNCATAACCATGCTCGTCCCCTCGCCTCACACCCCCACTCCACAGCTCCTATCTACGACCCCAACACTCCCATTCCCGCAGACCCTCTCTCACCATTCTAGCCACCACCTCATCTTTTGTCGGTCCCCCATACCTCGTTAAAAAAAAAAAATTCTCAACCGGTCATTAAGAATTTATATTTAGTTTAGGTACACAACCTAAGCATGCTCGTCATCCAAAAAGTTGCCAAATAGACGTTGTGGATAGGGTTGTGATGGTAAGAGAAAGGTCACGACAGAAATTGAAGGAACTAAGATGAATTGTGAAACTAAAAAAAAATAAAAATAAACGTCGTCTCAATCGGTACCGTCCGTTGACATTATATCTGTCCATACGAAATTAATAATTGAAGTAGCTGGTGCATCTGTACAGTCGCGACCTTCCGAAAAATTAACCAGTCAACACCACATAAATGATAAAGCATCGTGTGGATTGATAACATAAGGTTTTAAAAAATATAAAAATTAAAGAAATCATATAACAAAACAAAACTAAGGTTATATAACTGTATGTATAGTATTAAAGCACGTGAGTTCTATGTTGACTAAGAATTTATCATCAACAAAAACATAAAAAGTGATTGTTCTCCCATATCAAAAATTATATCATAATATAACCTTATATTATATTATTATATTGAGTTATATCATATTTAAAAGGGTTGATCTTTCAATCTAAGATTAAGAAAAAAAAGAGGTATTAAAAAAATATTTAA
Source organism: Picea engelmannii (assembly GCA_009831015.1). Lineage (NCBI taxonomy): Eukaryota > Viridiplantae > Streptophyta > Pinopsida > Pinales > Pinaceae > Picea > Picea engelmannii. The sequence continues at coordinate 16,741 of ML784342.1, read as the reverse complement.
AAATAAAGGAATAAAGTGATATTTCAAAAATTTAAAGATTGAAGATATTAAGAAAAGAAAAAGGGGATTATCAAAGAAATTTTAAATTTCCAAAGAATCCGTTGAAGACCTTAATATAAGGTGATTTCGTGAAAAGGAATTTTTCTAAAAAAAGATTGAAGAAACATTTAAAAAATCATTTATTATGGAAGGATATCAAGATAACTTAGAAATACAATCACGAATATTGGAAGGAGAACTAGGACATTATAAAGCGAGAAATAAACAATTACAATTTGAAATTGAGAAGGAAAAATATTTTAATGGGTTAACACAGAAAGATAATCACTACTTCAAAGAGCGTATTCGGGAACTCATTGCACAAAATGAAGAACTAAATACCGAAAGACAAAAAATGGACCAAGATTTACTAGAACGAGATGAAGAAATATTACGATTAAAAAATCATAGTGAAAAACTTCTTACTCAAATTAAGAAGTCAAGGGATACAAAACAACGTGTCCAGGAGTTGGAGCAAGAGAATCAAGATCTCGTGAAGAAATTATTAGGAAATGATGAAGAAGCTTCTCGTTTGAAGAACCTTAATAAAAAATTGCTTGAACAATATAAAAATATGAAAGATGAAAAACTCGAGAATCGAAATATTATAAATAAAGTCATAAAATCAGAAGATGAAGAAGAAATTTCACGCCTAAAGGTTCATAATCAAAATTTACTAACATAAATTAAAAATTTGAAGCATGATAAGAAGACTTTACAAGAAAAGCTAGATCACAAAACATCATCAGTCGATAAGGAAATGATGACAGACCCAATCAACCTTACAACTCAAAAGGAGGCAAATCTAGTTGATGTAAAGAAGTTTTCAAATGTCGACGTACAAACCAACCAGAGATATCAAGAAGACTCAAGTCCAAAATTTAATCAACAAAAAGCTACAAGTATATGAAGTAAGGATTGAGTTGCAAGGATGCCTTATCGACATCCTAATCACAAAAATCGATACTTTAGCCAATCATTGTATCAACAGAAACAAATGACTAGTATGTCGAAGAATATTACTTCCACTACAAGTAATGCTCAAAATAGAAGTTATCATGGG
>ML784341.1:651037-668947 GCA_009831015.1 Picea engelmannii | reverse complement strand
AAATCATAAATAATATTATGGTGTTTTAAAAGGGAAGAATGGTGCATAATCTTAATAGATTTGTTAAACTATTGTAATCTAACAAATCATATTTCTTGCACATTTTGCAAAGTTAAGAGAAAATAAATCATAAATAGATCAAAAAAGAGATCAGAGGCATGGAATATGCACAGAGGACTTACAACCATGAGGATGAAGTCATGGGATTGTGTGTGAGCATGGGTAATGCAGGGACAAAATCCAATGGGCATGGAGAAGGCAACGAAGAAAGTATGAATTTGGTGGAGTCTATAAAGAGTCTGAAAAGGGATGTATAAAGTTATAAAGTTGATAATAAGAGAATTATGAAATATAAGGAGCAACGATATGGCTTCAAAATCAAGTTGTTGCATAGCTTGGACAAAATAGAGAAGAAAATGGACAAGGAGATAAAATCAAGCAAGTCAAGAAATCATAGATCTCATGCCAGAAGAGGAGAATCAGAAGGTGTCGGTAGACACCATCATCACTCACCAAGACACTCGATTAGAAGAGAACACAAAAATACAAGTTCATCTCATGTTAGAAGGCATAAGAGGAGGTCGGGGGTAGACGAAATACAAGGAAACATGGATAAGATCAAGTCTCCTTCCTTTGATGGTGAGCATAAGAAATATGAGGATGTAGAGACTTGCCTATTGGGAATGAGGAAGTAGTTTCAATTATATAATTACTCCTCATAGACAGAAGGGATAATTGTAATCTACCAGCTCAAGGGAAAAACCTCAATGTGGTGGGACCAATTTGTGCAAGTGCAACACATTGACGAGAAGAAGGTTACTTGGAGGGAGTTCAAAAGCTATTTTCAAAAAGCGTTATTATGATAGGAATATGAAGGAGTTCTTCGAACTCAATCTTGGGAGTATGACCGTGGATGAGTATGAAAGGAAATTCTTAGAGCTTCTAAAATATGTTGATTTCATCAAGGATGAACATGTCAAGATTCAAAGGTACTTGAGTGGGATACCATCAATTTTCAGTGATAAGATATTGTATGATGATCCCAAGAAATTAGAGTAAATAAGAAGGAGAGATAAATACCTCTATGATCGACATAGAGGAAGACTAACTTTCCAAAAGGCTTGGGAAGATAAGAAGAAAGGAAAGATGGAGCAGAGGAAGAAGGGGACCAAGCCACCATTCTTCAAAAATAATTCCCAAGGATAACCAACTTCCAATGAGCCCAAAATGACAAAAATAGTGGGGAAAAGACCAAGGAAACCACCTATTATTTTTGGGGTTGTAAAGGAGAGAATATGCACAAATATTTCCCTCATAGAGGTGAAAAATTGAGGACTGTTCACAATGTACAACAAACAAATACAATGGAGGACATGGGAATAAGCATGTTGAGGATCTATGCAGCCCTAGATAACAAGCAAGATGAGTTTTAGTCTCATATGATTGTAGTGGAAGGTACGATCAATGACCAACCCATTGTTATTTTAATTGATTCAGGAGCTAGTCATAGTTATCTGGATCCTAAGATGGTGGAAATATTTCATTTGCCAAGAAGCAAGCTTGGGAAATCTTGGTTGGTGCAACTAGCTACATGAGCTAAAAAAGAATTAATGAGATGGTTAAAGAATGTCCAATGGACATGAAGGGACTATGCACAAGGGTATATTTGAATATCATACCATTGGGTTCATATTATTTCCTAATTGGTATGGATTGGTTGGACAAGCATCATGCTTTCCTAGATTGTTACAACAAACCATTTGCTTGCTTGGATGAGGAAGGGAACTTGATGTTGTTTTTTTAATGGTGACTAAAGCACATGTATTTCATTTTTGTTTTATCATGAACTTGAACCATAAAAATGAAACAATACAATAGCTTCAGTGAACCAAGATCACAAAAAGAATAACCATGCACAAGACACCATAAATTTATCCCGGGAAAACCCTTCTCAAACAAGGGAAAAACCCAACAAACCTTTTCTATAAAATCAAGAGAAGATAACCCTATCACTGTAAAACCTAGCGCACACAATAGGATGCTCTATGACCAAGAAATATAGCACATAGAAAAAGTGCGCACTAAATTACAACTCTCCAAGTTCAGACAATGCGTTATATGTGAGAGAGATGGTATGATCCACAATGGGGATCATTCACTAATAAATACAAATCATAACACATGAAGAGATGTGTCTCTTCATTGGCACAATAGGGACAACTTGTACAACTCAATAATACAATTTATAATTACATAATATATAAATGTATTTTCACAACGGGCCCGACTTGTACCCTTCACAATACAAAATAGGGTTTTACAATGATATTACTCTTAGAAAATATAGCAATGGATCTCACAAACATCCTCTAGTGCTATGCCACTAGGGACAAGTCCACATGTACTCATTCACAAGGGACAACACTCTCAATAGATCAACTCAACTAAATCTATAGGATTACGAACTGGAGAGCCATCTCAATTCAACTCAACTAAGTCCATAGGAGTACGACATGAGACCATCTCAAGTCATCTCAACTCAGTCCAGAGGAGCATGACAAGAGACAAACACAAGTCATATCAACTCAGTCTAGAGAGGAGTATGACTCACCTATCACATAAGCGTTCTCACAGATCATCTCAACTCAGTCTAGAGGAGTACGATCTGAAGAATGTTTCATGAAGCTGCAATCATTAACACTTGAGAACAGTTCAAGGTATTCCAAGGGCACTAACTGTAAGAGAAGTTTCATCCTTGTAGCTAAAGAAAAGCTTCAGGAAATGATGCCAAATAATTGAAGCACATATGGAAGAGACACCTAAGGATAAAGTTCCAAACATTGAAGACTATGTAGTCTTGAAATAGTTTGAGGATGTATTTGGAGATATATAGAGGTTGCCACCTAAGAGAGATATTGATTTCTCTATCAATTTGATGCCTGGAGCATCCCCAATGTCCAAGGCTCCTTATAGAATGAGTACACTAGAGTTGAAGGAGTTGCAAATGCAACTTGAGGAGCTATTGAAGAAGGGGTATATATGCCCAAGTGTGTCTCCTTGGTGTGCTCCAGTATTATTTGTGAGAAAGAAGGATGGTACTTTGAGGCTTTGCATTGGCTACAGGCAACTGAATAAGGTGACTGTGAAGAACAGGTATCCTTTGTCAAGGATAGATGATCTTTTTGATCAGATGAAGGATGAAAAAATATTCTCCAAGATTGACCTCTGATCAGGCTATAATCAGGTGAGAATTAAAGAAGAATATATCAATAAGACAACCTTCAGAACGAGGTTTAACCATTATGAGTTCACAATGGTGCCATTTGGGTTGTCAAATGCACCAGTTGTCTTTGTGTTTTTGATGAATGGTATTTTCATAAATTACTTGGATAAGTTTTCCATTGTCTTCTTGGATGGTATTCTTATATACTCTAAGTCTGAAGAAGAGCATGAACAACACTTGAGGATGGTGCTACAAGTATTGAGGGAGCATCGATTGTATGCAAAGTTGAACAAGTTCTCATTCTACCATAGACATATACATTATTTGGGCCATATCATTTCAGAGGAAAGGATAACAGTGGATCCTGAGAAGATAAAATCCATTTAGGGATGAACAATACCAAGGAATGTAGCAGAGCCGAGGTCATTCATGGGGATAGCAAGATATTATAGAGGATTTATAGAGGAATTTTCAAAGATTGCACACCCAATCACATCTTTGCAAACAAAGGGTGTGAGATTTGAATGGATCCTTGATTGTGAAATAAGCTTTCAACACTTGAAGAGCTTGCTGAAAAGTGCATCAATATTGAGGATTGCTAATCCTAATGAATATTTGTTGTGTGCACTGATGCATGCAAAGAAGGACTTGGGGGAGTTCTTAGTCAAAATGGGCATGTGATATGCTATGAGTCTAGGAAGATGAAAGAGCATGAGAGAAACTATGTTACTCATGATTTAGAATTGACAACCATAGTACACGACTTGAATATGTGGAGGCATTATCTCATGGGGTGAAGATTTGAACTGAGGATAGACCATAATGGTTTGAAATATTTGTTTGGACAACCAAATTTAAATTTCAGACAAAGTAGATGGTTGGAATTCAATAGTGAATATGACTTTGATATCAAGTATATCAAAGGGAAAGCAAACAAGGTGGATGATGCACTCAACAAGAGAGTGCATGAGATGCGTGCTACAACAATTAGCACATATAAATCTGATTTGAGGGACATAATTATGTAAGCTTCCAAATCAGATCAACAATATATGGAGACAAAGGAAAAATTAGAGAAAGGTAATTTGCAATAAAAAATTCAAGACTATGAGCTAAGGGAGGATGGAATTCTCATGTGCAGGGGCATAGTTTATGTACCTAATTTTCAGGAGCTGAAAATTTTGGTGTTGAAAGAGATGCATAATGTGCCTTATGCTAGGAACCTGGGCTACCAGAAGACAATTGAAGCTGGAAAGGGCCAATATTTTTGGCTTGGCATGAAGAAGCAGGTGGTTGATTACATTTCCAGATGTCTAGAATGTCAGAAGGTCAAGGCTGAGCATAGGAATTTAGTTGGTTTGCTACAACCATTTCCCATTCTTGCGTAGAAATGGGAAGTGGTGACAATTTCTTTCATTACCAAACTGGCCAGAACAACCAAGCAACATGATTCCATCATGGTGGTGGTGGATAAGCTTACTAAATATGCCAATTTTAACCTAGTGAAGCTAACTCACAAGGCAACTAACATTACATATATCTATATGAGGGAAATTTCCATGCTTCATGGTGTGCCTAAGGCAATTATTTCTGATAGGGATCCCAAGTTCACATCAAACTTTTGGAAAGGATTATTCAAAGGATTTGGGACAAATCCAAACTTTAGCACAACATATCATACATATTCAAATGGACAAACATAGAGGCTCAATTAGGTGATTAGGGTATGGTAAAGATGTCTGTGATGTATAAACCATCGAAATGGGAAGATTATTTGCACTTAGTTGAATTTTATTATAATAATGGGTATAAGGAATCTTTAAAGATCATCCCATTTGAAGCATTATATGGAAGAAAGTGCAATATTCCAGTAAGTTGGGACAACCTTGTAGATAGAGAAATGGTTGGGCCAGAGTTACTCAGGGAAATGGAAGAGAAAATGGTAAAGTTAAAGCATAATTTAAAGACTACCCAAGATAAGCAGAAAAACTATGCAGATAAGGGAAAAAATCACAAAGATTTTAAAGTGGGTGACCATGTGTTCTTAAAAGTGAAGGCCAAGAGAAGTTCCTTGAAGTTGGGGAACTTTGCAAAGGTAGAAGCGAGATATTATGGACCCTTTCAAATCCTGGAGAGGATTGGTTCTGTTGCATACATGCTTGCACTACTTGCATCCATGTGCATTCATAATGTATTCCATGTGAGTTTTCTTAAAAAGTATGTACTTGATGATAATCATGTAATTTATTGGAATGTGATTCAAGTAGAGCAAGACAAAGACTTCCGAGTATAGTCGATGTGCATATTGGATAAAAAATTCAAGTTGCTCTGGAATCAAACAATAGGGCTGGTCAATGTTTAGTGGACTCATTACGGTCTTGAGTATGCAACCTGGGAGCATGAAGATTCTATGTGGAAGGCGTACCCAGGAGCATGAAGATGCTATGTGGGAGGAATGTATCACCATGTGGGGCCCATGTAGTTCCTAACATGACAGGTGTCAAGTTGGGAACATGCATATAAAAAGTAAGAACTTAGTACTTTTTCTATCATTCAATCATCATTCTCACCTTGACTCTTGCCATCTGTACCCTCCTTTCCATCCTAATTCGTATTTGTACTTGGGAGCTTGGGAAGCTATTGGTAACCAGTAAGCCTGGGTAATCTGAGTGGAAGAAGCAGGTTGTCAAGCCTATGTGTACTTTGAAGAAGCAGGTTGTCAGGTTCATGAGCATCCTCACTAGGTGAGAGAATTGCTAGGAATTGTTCCCTTGTTGTTGGGAAATAACTATAGGGATTTAAGACTTTCTGTCCAGCTTGTTGCTGAAGCCCCAGAAGGGAAGTGAGGCAGTCAAAGGGCTGTTGAGAAAACAAGGGGCACACTTCCTGGGGTGGGACATGCTATGGGAAATGAGATACTGTAGGCTAGTTGCAACAATTGCCACCTTAAATTGAGTGTGATTGTGATGGTTATACCTTATTCTGGCTTAAGAAGCCTTCCTTGGTGGGGTTTCTAACCTCAATTCGGGGGTGACCTGCTGCTGAGATTTTATGAGCAACAGAGTCTATGGATGGGAGGAAATTACGAGGTCTGCACGCAATTGGTGACTATTTCAAAAGATAAGCGTTCTTATGTGTTTACATGCTATTTATTGTGTTTATTTTATGCTATTTCTGTTACGAAACTATTGTTATATTTATACTTGCATTTTTATGTTGTTAGACTGCATAAATTGTTCATATGCAGAGCATTTTGTAAATTTAATTGGTATCAGAGGCATGAACTTTGTGAATCATTGCCTAGATTGGGGGTTGGGGATGCTACAACCAAGGTGAATCGTTTGAAGGGGAAAAACCCTAAGATCGTATGCCATGAAACCAAATGTTCTGAAACAATTTCTTAAGATAGAACAATAAAACAAAGTACACACTATGTACACCAAATGTGAGCATGGAACACAACTCCAAGATAAATAATAAATATAAATACCTCAATACATCCACACATCCAAATCACATCTCCCCCAATGATGACTACATAATCTTTAAATACACCTATTCACACATTGCACATGTAGCTCCTTTATTAGATCAACCACTATTATATACACATTTACCCATTACACATACATTTAACCCCATGTGTCCCCCCTTAGAGTCATATCATAATTAAATTAATACATTATATAATAAAAAAATGATTATTAAGTCCACCAAGACTTAAGACCGAGTGGATGAGACTTACTATGTGAATGTCACTTGCCTCGATCCCTTGGTGCATGATAACAATCTTTACGTGTCAATTCGACGAGATTCTACTTAGTTATCGATTCCCTTAACTAATTCATAAAAATAATAAAAATGATTTATTACTGAAGTTTTCATTATAATATTATTATGTATGAAATTTTTAAATAATATAATATATTACAATATGTAATATATATGATATGAATTTTAAACACAATTTCTATGCTTCATAGACAAGTAGCATAATAACTCATATGATAATACATATCTTCTTAATAATGTATTCGTTTATATATATAAATCACATTAACCCGTTAATAATATTTATATTAACTTTTTTTATAATCACTTATTATATATATATATATATATATATATATATATATATATATATATATATATATATATANTACATATGATAACTATAAGGAATATATATATACTTACTTCACACATATATATATTCCTTATAGTTATCATATGTAATAATCTATGCGTTTATATATACAAATCACATACACCTATTATAATAATTATATTAACCTCTATCTATATTTATTCTTTTATATATACTTATCATAGATGAGAAAATCTCTTCTTAATAATCTATGCGTTTATATATACAAATCACATACACCTATTATAATAATTATATTAACCTCTATCTATAATTATTCTTATATATATAGTTATCATATGATAAGAAAATCTCTTCTTAATAATCTGTGTTTATATATACAAATCACATACACCTATCATAATAATTATATTAAGCTTTGTCTATAATTATTTTTACTCATTATATATATATATATATATATATACTCTTTTGTATCAAATCTACTATAGGCACACTAAAATAGTAATCGGTATTTATGATTGAAATTTTGTTATTTTTAATTATTAGATTTTTTTTCTTTAAAAAAAGTTATATATATATATAACCTTTTTTTTTCAAAGATTTTTTTTTAATAATTTTATTAGTTCATAGGAGGAGAAATATAAAAAAGTAGTTCAGATTTTGCATAGAGATTGGAGGAGACATGCATCACTATGGAAACAACCCACATAACGCGTGCCCTCTTGGCTAAGGAGCAATGTAACTTTATGGAGTATCAAAAATTTCTAAGGGCAGAGGAGGAAAAATGGAGGTCAAAGTCATGAAGTCTATGGCTTCAAGAGGGAGACCGCAATACAAAATTATTTCATCGCCAAGCCAGAGTCAGACTTTGGAAAAATAAAATGTCTAAGATTATGGATAAAGATGGAGCATCTATCTCTGGTCAAGCTCAACTCAAGATTGCAACAAAGTCCTATTTTGAAAATTGGTATTTTGAAGTCAAAAAGGGGGACATTAACACTCAAGAGAGCCTTCTCAATAATATTTCCCAAATCATCATCCCGATAGATAATGAGGTGCTCTTCCAACCAACAATGGAAGTGAAAATTTTAGGAGTTTTGCAGCAAATGAACCCAAATAAGGCCCCTGGCCCAGATGACTTCTCATCCCATTTCTACCTTATCTGTTGGCATATCATAAAACAAGACCTGGTCTGCATGGTTCACTATGTCCAAAAATCCACCATAATGGGATGGAATACTAATTCCTCCTTCTTATAAATTATTCCGAAAGAGTCCAACCCCTCCTCCTTTCCCATATTTCAACCAATCTGTCTTTGTAATGTCTCATACAAAATCATCTCAAAAATCATAGCCAACAAAATAAAGCTATTCCTGCTCAAATTAATCTCACCTAACCAAGTGGGATTCATGGAAAAAATACAGATTCTAGATAACATTTTATTAGTTCATGAGGACATTCATTCCAGTGGGGAGCGAGGAGAAAAGGGGATGGTCATAAAACTAGATATGGAAGATGCTTTTGGTAGATTCTGATACAACTTCCTTTTTTCCATCCCGACAAGATTTAGGTTTGGTGCTGATTTTCTGGCATGGATTTTGTCCTGCACCAGTGATCCATGTATTTCTCCAATGATTAACGATCGAACAACAAATTTTTTCAAGATCTCTAGAGGGTTGTGACAAGGGCTCCCCCTATCCCCCCTCCTTTACATTTTGATGGTGGAAACCCTAAGTAGACAACTAGAGAAATATAGACTGGGGAAATTCATCCCTGGAATAAAAATCACTAGAGGAGAAAGACGAATTAATCATTCACAATTTTCAATCGACACACTCCTTTTGGGAGGGGATTCTACAATCATTTCTAAAATATTCAAGGAGATCTTGGCGGATATTATGATACCCTCAGGTGGAAATATCAACCAACATAAAATTCATGTATATGTTTGGAATATCAATTCAAGAAGGACACGAAATATAATAGATATCCTATAATTCCCTCTAGTGGAAAGTTGACACTCCTTTAAGTACCTGGGAATCACCATCTGTCTTAAATCTCTCCCAAGTTCTTCCTGGACTCTTGTTGTTGATAAAATTAAATATAAAATCACTCAATGCCCCCCCCAACGACTGAACCTAGCAGGATGAGTGATTCTAATAAAATCCATTCTTTTTTCACTTCCTATATTTCAGTTCTCCTCCCTCCTTGCCCCTACAAGTGTTAAGAAATCAATTGCTCAAGAACTCAGAAAATTCCTCTAGTTGGGAGGGAAATCCAACACCAAGAAAATGCATCTTGTCAATTGGAATGTGGTCAGGGCTCCTAAAACTCATGGTGGACTGGGAATCCATGATCCAACTCTGTCTAATTTGGCGCTTGGGGTGAAGATCCTTGGCATACTTATTTTTTGGGGACAAGACTGGTGGAAGAAAGTCATACTTCATAAATACCTGGCTAGGGACAGAATTAGGTGTTTAGATTCTCCTCCTTCAAGATCGACTAGTTCCCCTATATGGAAACTTTTGAAGGATTCCCTGCCCCTATTTCAAAGTAAGGATACATGGATTCCTGGGAATGGGCACATGAGTTTTTATTTGGGAGGACAATATCATGGGGAAACTACCTCTTCAAAAAGATCACACATTTTCACCTCTATTCGATTGGTGTAAGGAGCATGGAATTTCTACCCTTTTTTGACATCTCAAAGTGGCACCCCTTTAGCTCTTGGGTTGGATAGCAGTTGTTGAATTTTCCTTCCCATCTCCAAGGGATCTTTCATACCCTCTCTTGCAGTCTCATAGGGTGCACCCCCTGCCACTTGTCGTCTAAGGACTCCCATGGTTAGGGGGAGGGGCAATACTTGATCAGAGATGGTTACACTACTCTTTTATCATAGTCAACTCTTCCTCCTAAATCAAGCTTGTGGAACAAAGTTTGGAATACTGATTTTCTACCAATTCCGTTGGACACTGGCTCACAGTAAGATCCTTACAGGGGAAAATATGAAAAAAAGGGGGTTCAAAGGTCCCTACAGGCGTGCCCTTTGTCGCCACTTGGATGAAAAAAGTGAGCACATATTTATGGATTGTTCGTTATTTAGGGAGGTTTGGACATTAGTTCTTCAAAAATTATTTTCCAGAATCAGGTGGCCATACTCTCCCAACAAACTCTTTAGAAAATGGCAGGCCTCATATAGGGGATCTCTCGACAACACACAAGAATTTAAAGAAATCTTTTCGGCCCTGCCTAAATTCACTACTTGGAAAATTTGGCTTGCGGGAAATGGTTCACTCTTCTCTGATGAATTCACCACCCTGATGATGGTGGATTCTAAGAGCTTGGGGTTACTTGTGGAACACTTCAATCTAATAAAGGAAAAATTGTCTATCCAACAAAACTTAAATATTGAAAAAGAATGTTGGTGTAAAAGGCTCTTCCTTGCTTAGCCACCCCTCAACAACAACTTTCCTCGAACCAATAGTATTAATTCCCCCAGATCTTCTTGGCAGCTTTACATTAGATTGCAGAAGTTTGAGGCATGGAAACAATCCTAGACTAGACATGTTTTGAGTTTTGATGGTGCCTCTAAAGGAAACCCTAGGGAAACATATGCGGGTGGGGTTATCTTCTCCCCAGAAGGTCATATTAAGCTATAATTTTCCTGGAATATAAATCATGCTACTAATAACTAAACAAAGGCGTATGCACTTTTGAAAGGATTGAAATTGGCCCATCAACAAGGTTTAGACTCCCTCTCAATCCTCAGGGATTCGAAAGTTGTTATTTTTTTTTTGACTGGCAAAATCGAAAACTTGTGGTTATCATACTCGTGTGACACGGGGTTGATTCCCGTATTCTACCTCTATAACCTCTAGGTGCGTCCACACAAGTGAAAAGCATGGGGAATAGGTAAATCGAGGTTAGAATCGAACTTGAGACCTCATTTTTACATTTCCTTCCATTTACACGACACTTTCCAATCGGTCTACACCCTTGCAGGCGATTGGAAAGTTGTTATTGAGCATGTGAAAAAGAAGACTTTTCCCGCAGATATGAAATTGAAATCAATATTCTGGAGAATTCATCATGAGATTGAAACATTCCACGATATAGCTCCTATGCATATCCTCTACCATAACAACACAACTACTGATAGATAAGCCAATCTAGCTATAGAGACCCTATAGAAATGCTCAGGGTCAATGAGCATTCCTTTTTGAAACATATTCTATGAACATATTCAAGGTTCCTAACACAATTCTAAGTGGGGATTCCATTAGGGTCCCCACCAATGGTCACTCTCTTGGCGTTTGTTTGAATTTTGGCGCTAACTCCATCACCTCCACTTCCTTACCTCTGGACTTGATGTGTAGTGGTGGATTTAAGCCACGTTGGGGCTCCTGTCTTTCACATGTAGGCGTCCCTTGCTGTACCACTCCCACTCCTTGTCCTGGAATAAGTGCTCAGTCTTTCCTCTCCTGCTGCGCATGTATTCGCCCCTTCTTAGCAAAACCCTGTCATCTCCCCTGGCCTCTTTATTTCTAGGCCTTATGGATCTTTTCCTTTCACTTATGGTTTTTGCGTCGCTCAAGTTCTCTTGGACATCACCCATCCAAGATGAAGATTGTACCACCTCTCCAAGTTAGTTGATCGATCTGTGTGATCACATCTCATGTTTAATGGATATGATGGGTAAATCAATTCCTCCTTCATGGCTGTTGTTTCTCACGAGATGGGAGGTGAATTTAATAGGACCACCCCTGGTATTTACATAGGAGGATGCAATGTTTGTGACGAATTTTCAATTGGAACATTGTATGTTTGTTGTATCACCAAAATTCAATTGTTCAACAGTAGTATAAAGGCATCGCGATATGGATAAGAGAAGTGCAGGCAATGCACAATGGAGAAGAGAGCCAATGGAGGAAGAACACTCAGACTTGGTAAACTCAATCCAAGCACTACAAATTAAATTTAATGGTCTGTCAACCCAAGTTCTCACTGCCTTCGAGATTTTGGTGGAACATCATGAGGGCCAACAATAGCTCCAAGATGAATGTGTGGCCATTCGGTCAAAAGTGGAAGAGATGCATTCTAAACCAGGTCCTTGATCTCTTGCTAGGAATGTGGCCTCATCCCTAGGACCCCTCCAGAATATTTCAAACCTGAATTTGTCACTGGACTAGGAAGAAGCAATGAAAGACAATAAATATTCCCTAGCTAATTAATCTCTAGATGTATTGTTTATGTATTTTGATCTTAGGAATTTTTTATAGACTATATTATGGGGGGAATTTTGAAACTTTGTATAAGCCTCAAATAGTCACTACTTCTCTAGACTATTTAACTAGTTACCAACCTATTTTTTCCACTCTTGTAAAGTTTGTTTTTTTGGGCATGTAAGTTTGCTCTCTCTCTCTCTCTCTCTGTAAGTTTTCAATGTGCCTTTGGTGGTCTTGATACGAAAAAGAGCATCTGTCATTCCTTTAGCAAAAATCAGATGTTAAGTATTCAACATTTTAGTATCCTTGCTTAAAAGCAGATTTTTGGGCTAAGTTGTTCTATAATGTCATTATCTAAAATCTAGATATAGAATAGAAAAAGATACAAATTCCCATAAATAGTCCAAAAGGAATCCAATGTGTAGATCATTTTCAACAAGTTCAATATTCCACAAACTTTGATACAAAAAGAAAATTAAAACCAAGATTCGTGAAAGTGAGAAGTAAGGTGTCCTTGTTGGGATTCAATGATTTACCAGGTTCCTTCTTGCAGCTCCAATCCTTCCTTGGACAACCTGTCAGCTTCACCCTATATACATGAGCATATGAAATGTGAGAGAAAGCAGATTGCATGTTCTTGATGTCTCGGAATAAAGGTTGTATTAATAATTTCACAGGATAGAATCCTCTTTAAACCATTGTATAACTAAGAGAGAATCACCCAATGTTTGTATATGTATGACTTGTTTTTCAAGAGCAAGAATAAGGACTGTATTGAGTGTTGAGAGCTCGCTAACACTATTTGTGGCTTGGATAATCCCAACTCTGAATGAGAGAGAGTGATTTTGGAAGAGGAAAATGATACCTCCAGCACCCCCCCTTGATGGGTTTCCTTGAGAGACTCCATAACAAAATGCCTAGGGAAAGGCTTCATTTATATGTATCAGGCGAATTATATGGTAGTAATTCTGTACATTAATTATGAATCCAGGCTTGTAAATTTACGAAGCACCAAGCACAATATATGCATAATGAATCTCAAAGACACACCATTCTTAATAAACTATGAAACAAACTCTTAGAGCTAGTTGCTCATCTAACAATGAATATTCTAAGGTAGAATTGCAGGTTGAATATAGATTTATATTCAATAGTACTCAGTTGGATCCACTCTGTCAGCTAGATTGAAAACCTTCAATGAAAACATAAACAACAAAATTGAAAACTAATGCATGTAGACAAGTTATCTATCATGAGCAATTGTTGACCAGTGAAGGTTTGATGACCTTTAATTGCACAACTACAACTATGAAAGATATTTGTTCAGAGAGTCACCAATTAAACTGATAGGAAATCAAGCATGAAATTCTTGTCTCAACAAGCATTAGTTGAATCATGCAACATGAATGAAACAATAACATCAACCAAATAGCTTTAGTACATGGTTATGTCACACTTACAATATGAGTCAAATTTTGAGCTTATACTAACAATGAAATCAAACTTAATTCTAATGGAAAGAGAAAAACCAACTTGGGTGCAACTTCTGATTGGAAGGGGTCCCTTCCTTCCCTTAGAAGTATGCCCACTACGCACTTACAAACTCAAAAATTCATAAGACAAATATGCGTAAACCAATCTTATATTCCATAATCAATAGAGTATATGTGATGAACAAAGTTTGGTCTTGCTTCCTTCTTAATACTGCTATCAATCTGTATCCTCAGGCATGAATTCCCTCGATATTTATACAATTACATTTAAATAATAACTAGCAATTATTTAGATATCCAATCCTATACAATCTACTAAGGATAGTAAGGACATTACAATATTAGATTCAGACAAATCAACGAACAACATAATTACATAATTAGACATTTTGTTACGATTTCATGGGCATGAAATCACAACATACTTGTGCACGCTACAATAATTGGTTGAAGTGTTGACCATGAATAATGTTCTTGTTTCTGGAGTCTTGGCCAATTTAGATAGTAGGTGTCGATGTGTAAGCATTTCTCCACAAAACCCATATCTTTGAATCAACTAGAACGTTTGGTGAATGTCCTAACTGTTGAGGCAGTTACATGACCTATCCAACATGCTACAAGAACATTCCAGTAACCTCATTAACTTTAGTAATTAACACATTTTATTCATTAAACAAAGAAAATTAAATACTTAGGCTAGGATAATTACCTTTTAATAAAAAATGCACTTTAAATACAAAATGGAAAAATATATGTCATGATAAGGTAATAGGATGGGTAGATGGTAAGGTAAATAGTCAAAATAAAGTCATGTAGGTTGTACCAAATACATAAAAACAGTGACCCTACATCTCCCCCATGTCTGAGGAGTTGCATGTCCTCGTGCGAAATTGGACCTTTTGTCACCTTCCAAAATATACTTCTCAAAATCGTTGATACTCGGGTCGACACAATCCATCCCGTGTTAGGGCTGGACAACTACCTGAGCAAATACATTGAGTCCAGAAGTCCCTGGATGCAACCCTTCAAGATTGGTCTCGAGTCTCTGATTCTACAGATAAAGTTTCTTGGCATGTCTATACCATCGTTGGGTCTTCTTTAACGACTGTTCAAGGGTGATAAGATTATAGTTAACACATTTTTATTCAAAGGGTTGCCATAGTATTTCACTTCCCAAATTTAATGAAAAAAACAAATTTAATACCTTACCCAAGCTTCGATTACCTAGAATTACCTTACCACTTTGTTGAACCATACCTCTTATGAAAGTTTTGATTAATGTTTTCTGGTGTAAGGAGTTTGTTCTGGACTGGAATTTTAGAAGCAGTCTCTGTTTAGTGGATTGCTACAGAAAAATGTAGATATGCATATAATTCTGGTAGAAATCTATTTGTATCCATGACTTCATATTGTTCATATGATTGAATGGAAATCCTATGTTCTTCATGAATTACCCAAAATGATACAATAGATGTGAGAACCAGAACCACTGTATACAAATAATACTGGTAATGAAAATGATACTAGAACTGGAACAAGAACAAGAACATGAACAACTGCTACAGGAACTTGAAAATCGAATGTTGCATGCTTGCTTTAGTTGACCTACTACAAAATATTCATCCTTACCCAATTTTTTACATTCCCTTTCATGTGAATAAATTTCTTGAATTCAAACATGGAGGGGAATCGTTGGATTACCGACCATTAATGAATATCATTAACCAACGTGATATTGCTTACCAAAAATATCAATGATCATCAAGGTACTTCAATGCATCCCGTCAAGTACGAATGGATATGTTGAAGTCGAGTATCTTGCAAGATCTAGCAGTTAGGAGGAATTCATGCATCCTCGCTGCTGCCAATGAGAGAACTTATCATTACAACATACAAATTCCAATGCATTGTCACAATCTCTGATCTCGAAGCCTAGATAAAGAGTTGGAGTCGCTGGGACGAGATTGCTAGAAGGAGGGCCTTAATGAATCCCCCATTATCCAACTCGAGAATCATAAAATGATTGAAGAATTTTGAAAAAAAAACCATCACCTGGTACAACTTATTTGGGAACCTCACCAACCAGGAGCTTGTTTTTCAAGTAAGGTTCTGGCCCAACTACGTCAGAATTCTAGTTTTCACAGCTGAACATTATTTTCTCTTTACTTCTTATTTTATTTATTTTTATTCTTATTGTTTTTTTTATTGAAAATGTTAAATTAAATATTAGTTTATAATGGTCAATTAGAAATTAGACTTAGGCACTAATAAAGTCAAAGTGACTTTAGGTTAATTTGTTTGATTTTAGGTAAGATATTTGCTTTTAGGTTATATTTTCACTTTATCCCACATTCATAAAGTGGTTTGACTCTACTTGATTGTAACCTATATAAGAAATCTATTTGCTCTCTTATTTCATTGATTGAATAAAGACAGATAACCTTATTCAAGTTATCTTGGTTTCTGTGTGTGTTCGATTTCCATTACATGGTATTAGAGCAAGGTTAGGGCCACAGAGTCTGGGAGCGTGTGAAGACCTGGGGACTGCTGCCGACAGTGATGGATCGAGGGATCGCCAGCGTAGCACACTCAAGGAGCCGAAAGGGTTTCAGATCAGCCAGAGCCGGGTTCATTTGATTTTTCAGTTTTAAAAGCCAGATTGGTCTGTTCTTACCCATATTGGTGCCCAGCTTTGAAGATCTGGTGTTTTTTTTACTGCTAATTTCTTGAGTTAGCAGATTTGAGGAGAAATTGGTTGATTTGGAGCTGGTTGAGGGAAGATTGCAGGTATTTTTCCATTATTTATCTGCTAAGTTCAATATTTTATGATCATCTATGGATTCATTGACAAACATCATGTTGGAAGGCAACCAAAAGTTCTCTAGGAAGAACTACAATACCTGGAAGCAACGCATGTTGGCTATTTTTGCGTACCGGTGCCTGTCAGATGTTGTTCTTGGCACAAGTCCTCATCCCACGGTTGCAGGTAAATACCAGGACAAGTTTGATGGCCAATATAGAGAGGTCGTGATGGTGATCAAATTGTCCGTGACAAATGAGATGCTACCTGAGGTTCAGAATGGGAAGACTGCTGCAGTGATCTGGAAACAGTTGAAAGAGACCCATGAGATTTCAGATAAGGGTCAAGCATTCTTTTTAAAGAATATGTTGTTCTCGATCAAGATGAGTGAGGGTGCCTCTCTCCAAGAGCACTTACTCAAGATCAAGGACATCCGGGAGCAGTTGGAGGCCATCGGTCGGAAGATGGCAAAAGAGGACATGGTGGTGATCACACTGAACAACTTGCCAGGGTCCTACGAGCACTTCATTGAGACCCTGAACATCACAGCTACAAACGTTGACCTGAATTTTGGAGAGCTATCCAATAAGATCTTGTAGCAGGACAGGTGGAAGAAGCAGTTTGGGAACAACAGTGAGATAGAGGGTTCAGAGAAGGCCTTTGCAACCAAAGCTAAAGGCAAAGGCAAATGGACAAGGAAACCTGGTCTAGGCAATGATGAGGATGCCACCAAAAGCCTGAAGACCATCACTTGTCATTACTGTGGCAAGACTGGCCATATGAAGAAGCACTGCAGAAAGCAGTTGCCAGATCAGAAGCACAACCACAGAGGGTCTTAGTAGAAGGCCCATGTCACAGAGCACACGGAGGAGAAGGAGGCAACCTTCTATGCCTTTATGTCCTGTACACAAGCAAATCAGTCCAAGTCATCTGCTTGGTTTGTTGATTCAGGCGCATCCAGGCATTTCACCAATCGAAAAGATTGGTTCACAGAGTTTACACCTAGTCCATCCAAAGACTCGGTGATCTTCGGTGGAGGCGAGGAGTATAATATAGTC
>ML784341.1:635285-647386 GCA_009831015.1 Picea engelmannii | reverse complement strand
ATAACCTTATTCAAGTTATCTTGGTTTCTGTGTGTGCTCGATTTCCATTATAGAAAATAAAATAAAACTAGGAAGAGGAAGGATGTGGGGAAATCCCCTCATCTACCATCTGCATTTCAACTTACTCCATAATATCTTTGACAAACTCCCCCTTATATTTGGAATTTTGAAATAAATTGAGCCTCTTCCCATTAACCAAGAAGGAGACTTTCTCATCATCTATGGTTTGAATCTTAATATATCCATTGTCGTTGACAACTTCAATATCACAAGGGCCAAGCCAACGAGTATTAAAATTCCCTTTGAATTCTTTAAATATAGAGTCGAACAAAAGTTCCTAGTCACCTACCTTGAATTGTTTCTTCTTAATGAATTCGTCATGCCACATTTGCCTCTACTGCTGGATGAGATCAATATGTTGGAAAGCTTCCCGATGCATCTCATCCAACTCATTGAGTTCGAAAATTATTTCATTTTTTCCTTGGTCAAATCCATCCCTAATTATGCTGCCATTCATAAAGTTTTGATCTGAAATCTTATGGGAAGAAGAACCTATTTCCCATACACTAACTCATATGGGAAAAACCAGTAGTACTCCATCATGTTGTCCTGTAGGCCCATAAGGATTCTAGAAGTCTGTTTGCCCAATCCTTCTTATGTAACTGTACCGTCTTTGTCATAATTCCTTCCAGAACCTTATTATTCAAATCCACCTTCCCATTAGAATGTGGATGATATAAAGAATATTTCCTATTCTTAATGAGATACTTTTGGGTAATTGCCTGTACCAACATAGATGTAAAATGAGTTCCTTGGTTAGTAACAATTTCTCCATGTACCCCGAAATGAGTAATAATATCTTCAAAAAATAAATCCACAATTGATCTTTCTTTTGCCCTGAATAAATCCTTTGCTTACACTCATTTCATTGTTTATATTATGGCAGCTGTGGAAGGTATTAACCTCCAGGTGTAACCTCTGGCTAGAATAGAATATTTCAGAAGCAATAGAAACCGTAAACAAATGTGTAAAAACCCTAGAAGAAAAGTCGACTCAGTAAACGAATTAATATTTAATCATTAGCCTCTAAAAGGACAAGTCGACCCAAACAGGTGACAAGAACCACTATAAATAGAGGGCGTGTGAGCTCATTTGTACTCACTCACTTCACTCACTCTCTCATATCATAACACACATTTGGAGCTGTAGATGCAAGAATGGAAGGTGGATCTTCTGGGGTGATTCTTGGTATCTTTATCTAGCTCTATCTATCCTAAGATATGCGCCCTACCTTCTAGTATCTCTTGGTGGTATACTTGGTGACATTCTTGGTGGTATTCTGATATTCTCGGTGGTATTCTTGGTAACTGCAACTGCAACTACTGCAGTTGAGTATTGTTCTTGTTCTGTGGTTTTGGGACTTTCTTTCTAGTGAGTTGTCTTTGGAGAAAGATGCACTCTCTTGGTTATCTGTTGGTTCTAGTGCTGCTTCTGGAATCATTCTATCTAGCAAAGGTTATGGTGCTTAGGGGTGGTTGCGTGATTATGGTTGGGTGAAAATAGTGATATTATCTATGATAAAATGATCACATCGAATATTTTAACAGGTTATAGTCCCACACAACCTCCAGAATAGTCTAACTGCTGGAAGGTAGAGTGAGAGTTATTTGTCAAGCTTGTTGTAGCACTTGTTGCAGTTGCAACTAGAGTTTTTGATTTTGCAACTGCATCAAACCCTAATCTAATTCTTTGGGAACCTTAAGTGAAGCATTGGACCTAATTTCTGGATATTATAGTGCACCCTAGCCTAGTGCACCCTTTGGTTCCATTAGCCAACAAAAATGTCAAGTTTTAGTTCTTGGTCAAAGTCAAAGGTTGAATTTTGGTCAAAATTAATTTTGTGGTCAAAGTTGAAATTTCAGATTTTATAGCTTGTTCTAATCATTGAACCTTTTTTATTTTGTTTCTGACCTCTTCTTGTCAAGATGGTGTCTATTTTCATATTAGAAGACAAGTTGAACAATACTACAAATTTCAAAGGTATGTACTTGTATATGATTTCTAAGTTATATCATCCAACAAAGCATGAGTGTGTTTGCAGGGGATGTACAAGAGACCTTGTCCAAGCAACGATCTTGGATTGAATACATTCAGAGGAACAAGTGCACCCTTCCTAACAGTTGAGGCTCCAAGTTCCAGGTTTGATTGATCAAATTGTTAAGTTTCAATTTGCACATATTGAGTTTGATAGTTTCTACAGTACAAGTGAACACTATAGTTGTCACAAAAATCTTTGAAAGGTTCTATTACTTCTAGGTATACTTGATTGTATGTAAGTAATATTTTTATAGATTCTTATTGCACTTGTTTGCAAAATAAACTAACATCTCCTCTAGGAGTTATTTCTTGTTTTTCTCCCAGGTAAGTCACCTTGGTAATCCTATAATGACTACGATCCTTGTTACCATAGATATGTTATTATGAAAATGCTATTGGAAATACTTTTTCTCTTGTTGTTTCTTGTTATGGGTAGGTCACAGGTGATAGCTCCGAGAAGGAGCTAGAGTGACAGTTGCAAAACATGGAGCAGATGAATCCATCAAGGGGTGAGGCAGGTGATCTCACCAAGTACCAATTCCAAAGGAAGTGTGTAAAGAAAAATAATTTTTGGACATCGTTCACTTAGATGTGTGTGGATCAATGTCAACCTCCTCACTAAGCGGGAGAGTACAACCCATTTATTTCAAGACAGTATATAGAGAAGTCGGGATTAGGAGGGATCTCACTACTCCCTAAAATCCTTAGCAGAATGCTGGAGCATAAAGAAAGAACCAATCCATTGAATAATCTATCAAGGAAATGATGAATGACCATAATCTATCCATATTTATATGGGGAGAAACAACTATGACAATCGTATATGTTCAGAATAGAAGTCCTCATCATATATTGAATAACATGTCTCTAGAAGAATATTTCTCTGGAAATAAGCCAAGTGTTAAACACTTCAGGATATTTTGCTGTTAGTCAAGAAGAAAGAATGGAAGGAATCTATGATGTATGGGAAATGGTACCTTGACCTAAAAAAAAGTCCATAGTCACTTCAAAATGGGTTTACAAAATAAATCATGCAATAAATGAGAGTATCAATAAATAAAAGGCAAGATTCATGTCTAGAAGGTTCTCCCAACAGGAGGGAGAAAACTATGATGAGACGTTTGCTCCAGTTTCCAGATACACCTCTATTAGAGCCACCATATCTCTTGTAGCATCCATGGGTTGGAGTTTACATTAGATGAATGTGAAGATCACTTTGCTCAATGGAGTAATTGAGTATACATAGAGAAACCTCAAGGTTTTGAGGTACACCTGAGGGAAACCCATGTATGAAGAAGGCCATGTATGGACTGAAGCAAGTTCCAAGAGATTGGTATGCACAAACTGACAGTTACTTGACGAGACTTGGATTTTCCAAGAGCTATACTGATCCATATCCTTATTACAAGGTTGTGAATGATGCACCTGTGATCCAACTACTATATGTTGATGATTTGTTTCCGACATGTGCATAGCCTCTCATTAATCAATGTAAGAGGGAGTTAGCCTCTGAATTCAATATGAAGGATCTTGGTCTCATGCATTGTTATTTGGGACTAGAAGTATGGCAGAAGCATGGTGAAATATTCCTAGGGAAAGAGAAGTATGCTGTAAATATCCTTCAGAAGTTTGGGATGATGGATTGCAAATCCATGGAAACTCCCATGGTGACAGATCTGAGGAAGTTGAGAGACCTTGATTTTGATCCAATAGACTAATCCCTCTACCAACAGTTGATTGGCTCATTGATTTATTTGGTTAATACCCAACTAGACATTTGCTTTGTTATGAACACGTTAAACCAATTCTAGGTGGAACCTAGACATGAGCATTGGATTGTTGCAAATCACATTTTTTAGATATCTTCGCGGGATGCTAAATTATGTTTTTAGATTTGCCTCAAACAATGACGTACAACTTCATGGATTTACAGATTCAGATTGGGTAGGGAGTTCATATGACAGAAAGAGTACTTCTGGTATATGTTTTAGTTTGGGCTCTGCTATGATATCATGGGCTAGTAGGAAACAAAATTTTGTTGCACTCAACACTGTAGAAGCAGAGTATATTTCAACTTGTGATGCTTGTACAAAAGCAATATGGCTCTGTAAGCTAGTTTTTGGACTATTTGATCAAGTGTTGGATTCAAATATGATATATTGTGATAATCATATTTATGTGAAGCTTTCAGCGAACCTCGTGTTCCACGACAGGTTGAAGCACATTGAGGTCAAGTACTATTTTATCCGTGATAAAGTCCAGAAGGGAGAAGTGATTCTCCAGTACATCTCCACCGATGAGCAAAAAACTGATATTTTGACGAATCCTCTATCCAAGATAAAGTTTTCATACTTGAGGGACAAGCTGGGACTCATGGAGATTGCTCCATTGGTTGAGATGGAGTGTTGATATGTATCATGCTAGTACAAATTAGATATGATACAAATTATTGAGACACATCATGCTAGTACATCTTAGATATGATGCATTAGCATCATGCTAGTACAACTTAGAGATGATGCATATGGTTGAGTCACATTGATCCACATCATGCCAGTACAACTTAGATATGATGCATTCACATCATGCTAGTACTAATTAGAGATGATGTAGACGATACTCCACATCATGCTAGTAAAACTTAGATATGATGCATTCACATCATGCTAGTACGACTTAGAAATGATGTAGACGATACTCCACATCATGCCAATACAAATTAGATATGATGCATTCACATCATGCTAGTACGACTTAGAGATGATGTAGACGATACTCCACATCATGCCAATACAAATTAGATATGATGCATTCACATCATGCTAGTACGACTTAGAGATGATACAATGGAGATACCTCCCTTGGTTGAAAGGGATGAGATGAATTCCTTGACTCAGAGGGAGTGATTATATATGGAATCATCGATAGTTAGTGTGTTGTTGGACATACATTCTCTAGGAGGAGAATGGTCAAGGCAGAACATATTGTTGGTGGACATACATTCTCCCTGTGGACATATTGAGATAACGTATCATGGACTGGTATTTTCATAAGGCACAGATTGTGGTCCGATTAGGAAAATGGTCCAGGAACAATATTCTATTGAGGCACAGTTAATGGCCCGATCAGGTTGAATAGTTTTCTCGCTAAGGACATGGCGTCTTGATTAGGGTGGTTGATACGAGACTGATATTTTCTAAGGAACATATGGGTAGAGATTGATCTCTATGGTACATATGGTGACCTAATTAGAAAATACTCTGAGACTGACATTCCTATAGGAATGGTCTTTGTAGCGCATGGTGTGGATTTCAACATCTGGGAGTAATGACATTCTTTTAGGACGTATGTCCAGATTAGAAGAATGATCCTTATATCCCATTGTGAGGCATTCATCATCTATTGGGATAGTCATTCTTTTAGGACGTATGTCTAGATTAGAAGAATGGTCCATGTATAACTCTGTTGAGTGAGTGAATTATGCGAGACACTTTGTTGATTGTGCTGAGTCCAGCATATGACTTATTCAACATCATTCCCGATTACACAGATGGAGTATGGCCTTGAGAGATGATGTAAACGATGACATAATTTGATTCCAGGAGATTGTTTTACTGCATGGTGATAACTTGTGTAGCTATTAGTTGATTGCAGTGGAGACTATGTGTCTCTTAACAATATCTATGTACTACTATGGTGGATCTGTTCCACTAATAGTGGCAGCGTGTCACTATATAGTAGTTGTGCGCTACTAGGAGTGGTTATGTACCACTGGATAGTAGTTGTGTACTACTATGGATTGACATTGTTGTGATCTATTGGATGGAATTGTAGTAACTGTGTACTACTACTGGATTTCCATGGATACTACCAGTAGTGTTGAAGGTATTTCCTAGGATGGTGTGCCAACCATTAGTGTTGGAGGTGATTTCCAACTAGATGGATAGTGATGATGATGCTTGTGACTTGATCTGCGTGATCATGAGATAGCCCGTGTGGCTATGATAATGCTACATGTAGAATTGTCTGCAAGACTATGTGAGCCTTTCCCATACCATGTGAAATGGATGGATGTGTTTGATACCATTACAGTTAATACCTCCCTATCTAGGAGGGAGTGTTGATATTATGGTAGTTGCGGGAGGTATTAACCTCCATGTGTAACCTTTGGCTAGAATAGAATATTCCAGAAGCAAGAGAAACCCTCAAAAGATGTGTAAAAACCCTAGAAGACAAGTCGTCTCAGTAAAATAATTAATATTTAAGTATTAGCCTCTAAAAGGATAAGTCGCCCCAGATAAGTGACAAGAACCACTAGAAATAGAGGGCACTTGAGATCACTTTTACTCTTCACTCACTCTCTTAAGCATAGCACAAGTTTGGAGCTACAGCTACAAGAATGGAAGGTGGATCTTCTGGGGTGATTCTTGGTCTCTCTCTCTAGCGCTATCTAGCCTAAGATATGCACCCTACCTTCTAGTATCTGTTGGTGGTATACTTGATGACATTCTTGGTGGTATTCTTGGTAACTACAATTTAAACTATTGCAATTGAGTATTGTTCTTGTTTTGTGGTTTTGGGACTTTCTGTCTGATGAGCTATCTTTGGAGAAATATGCGCTCTCTTGGTTATCTGTTCGTTCTAGTGCTTCTTCTGAAATCATTCTATCTAGCAAAGGTTATGGTGCTCGAGGGTGTCTGCATGCCTATGGTTGGGTGACAATAGTGATATTGTCTATGGTAAAACAAGAACATCAAATATTTTAACATTCATAACATAATCGATGAAAATTAGATTGTACTTCTTAACCTTGGATGGGGATTGATTGGTCCTACGAAGTCCAAGGCCCATTTTTCAAAGTGTCCTATAAGGACTTGCGACTAAAGTGGAATTTCATTTGCTCGAACTGGACGACCCATCCATTGGCAATTATCACATACCCAAACATACTTCTTGACATATCGAAAGAGAGTAGGCCAAAAGTGTCCTGAATGGAGGATCTTGTAGGTTGTTCATTTATATGCAAAGTCCCCCCCACAGGTTATGTCATGACACAATTTTAGGATGTTAAACATATCATCCTCTCTCACACATATATGAATGATCATATTAGGACCATAGTTTTAAAAACCAGAACCAACACTGGAACCAGTCGAGGGTCCAACTAGAACTGAAACTGAAATTGGCAATGAACCGGTCGAACCGGTTTCAATGAATCAATTTTTTAAAAAGTACATAAAATATTTAAATTTTAACGAAAAAAATATATTTTTAAGATTTTAAATCATGTTTCCAAAGCATTAGAGACAATTATAGACAACATATCCAAAGTATGCTCATGAATATATCAAAACTACACCAAGTGCAATACATATCTAGAGATCGAAACATAAATACATAATCAAGGAGGCTCTAAATGGCCTCTACAACATCAAATAACATACTAACAAGAGTCGAGACTACAAGTCACTATCGCATTGATCAACATGATCAACGATCAATCATCACTACTGCTAGAAGTAGAAATGGCATGAGCATCCTCACCCTCGACATCATCATCTGTCTTTGACTCAGACTCGAACTCGACCTCATAGTCAACATTTAAATGCTCCCAAATGTTGAATAATAGAGGTGTGAGGCACTTAGAGGAGAGTGAGAGTGTCTTATAGAATAGAATTCTGGTTTAGGGGATCTTAGGTTTTAGGTTTTAGGTTTTAGGGACCAAACTGACTGGTTTATGATGGAACCGGCTGACCGATTCAGTTTATTGGCCGGTTTGAATCGGTCGACCATCAAACTGATAAAACCGACCGGTTCTGGTTCTAGTCCACCAGTTTTTAAAACACTGATTAGGACTAGTGTAAAAGAGAGCTCCCTTAATCCAAGAGTATGGAGCACTCATTTCAACAAAAATTTTCTTTTCCTTGGGTGAGAAGTGAGGTGGAAACCTTCTTGTAGTAAGATAATTGGCTATGTCTACGAACCATGGTGAATTAGTAGATATAAAAAATAGATTTTCATTCAAAAAATTGTCATCAACAAGAATATTCTCAACTTTATTATCAAGCCTAGAGAGGAAGCCTGTCACACACCCACTACAATAACTTAGATTTTTCGTCTTTTTCTTCAAGGAACAGAATCCTCGAGACTTCTATGGGGCCTAACGCAGACCCTCTCTTTTCTTATCCTCCTCCAAATGACCACAAGCTGGCCTTAGTGCAAACGCCTTTCGCAACTCGTGAGTCAGGAATAAGGACTCTCGACTCCCCTTTCTCCAAACATCGATACCCGAGATGCTATACAGGTATGGCTCCCTCCTCACTAGCACTTGCTACATATAACCGTAGGCTAGGCCAAACTCTAGCACCACTCTCAACCTTGCTAGTTGAGGTGTTGAGCTCTCATGCTCCTCCTTCGCGAATCCCCGAGACACGAGAGGTCAATGTTGTGTGGAATCTGCCAAAGCGACGTGCACATGCCACTTGTCAACCCCACTATACTCTGCTCACAAGATGTGTCACCGTCGCCCATCGCACGAGACCTCGGCTCTCGACATTTTGCAGCCTTAGCGATCAAGGTGCAACTTCTTCATCCTGCAAAAACCCGAGCCACGATAAGTCAATAGTGGGTTGACTCTTTCCTAGTGTGACATGTGTCCACCACCGGTTACCCACTTCCTAGGATAAATACTAGCGCTACTCGCATCTTTCAACTTCGCGAGTTGGAGTGTTGAGCCCTCATGCTCCTCCTTTGCGAGTTCTCGAGATACGATAAGTCAACAATGGGTTGAATCCTTCCCAAGCAACATGTGTCCATCACCTATCACCTATTCCCACCTTTCTCTGGGTGCTTGTTGTTACACCACCTTTCAACCACCTGGTCCCCAATTATGGATGGGTCACGTGTTTTCACGAGCCCTCAGCGCTCAACACTTTACAACTTCTACAATCGAAAAGAAACTCCCTCAAGTTATGAACCTTCGATAGGCGATAACCACGAAAGTTCTGATCCAACGGTTCTCCCATGCCTTGGATCCAACGGTCACGATCACGTCGCGATCTCATGAATCATGAGTTCATGTAGCCCTACCCTTGACCACTCCAAGTCGCAAGTCAGTGGAATGCTACTCTCCTGCCTATACAAAGGCTAAGATCGATGATCAATAGGGCTCTGTCAGATCCTTGGATCTACGGTTTTGGATCTTATCACTACTTGCGAAGGCTGAAAGGGGCGAGGTGTTAACGCCTGTGCTCCTTCTCTAGATCCATTGGTCTTGACAGATCTGGGGTATTCCCAAAAGGATTCCTACCATTCTTCTACCAAATGATAGGGTATTCTCTCTTTCTATAATTGGGCTCGCTATCCCTTCTAAGCTTGAATCACAAAATTCAACTTCTCGGGGTTTCAAACTCCCACGACTCCGAGACCTTAGAGAGCTATCCTTCCTTGCATAAGGTTTCCAGACCCAGATCGCATGAACCTTCAGACGATTCTTGGGAAATCGTCCCTAATCTTAGTTGAGTCTCTGGGTAAAGGTTCGACATGGTTCCAAGGTTTATGGGGTAATCCCTGGAGAAGAGTACTCTCGAGGGGCTTTCCTGGAACATTACGAGAGTCAAGAAAACAAGAAAATTCTTGGTGGAGTGAACTCATGCCCCAAAATTAATCATTTGTACAGAAACCAATGATGGCATGTAAGCATACACATACATCCATTATTTCCAGTCTAACACACCAGGCAATCATTCTACATAAAAATTATTATGGGCATATAAACATAAGCATGTATTCATGATATTCAATTCGAAATACAAGGTATAAACACTTATCAGATCTATCAGGTGTGATGCAACTGCTGAGGGGGGTGCTCATTTCCACCCAACCGTAGGCTCAGTGATTCCAAACAGATTTACCACTAGCCACCCCCGAGCTAGACCACGATGCTTTGAGGTTCAGTCTCTTACTTCCAACTCAACATAAATCAAGGACGAAGGTTACTCTCCTTCTCCTATTGCAAGAAAATAATCTAGGATGAAGTTTACTCTCCTTCTCCTGGTATTCAGAACTCCCTGCGTTTCTAGGGTTTCTCCAGTCTCTTTCGCAATCCCCCGTCGCGTGCACTGCTCTCCTTCTTACCACATTTCCTCTCTTGCCAATTTTTGTCTGCAAGGTTGCATGTGGCGCAAATTCTGCCATCTGTGGTCAGGTCTGAGGGATGTTATGGATGGGCGGCTCACCCCCATCCCCTCATTAACTCTTGAGGATCCTCCCCACCTACCAGTCTGACGGGAAATCCAGTCCAGGATCAGAGAGTTGCTTTGGTTGGTGAGCAAGTATAAACCAGTACGGTACTAGCTCAGTGGAAGTTAACACAACCATTCTAGATCCCTTCCACCACCTCTCATTATCCATCGTGGTCTCTTTTAGCACATCCCCCTCTCAGCAGTCATCTAACACATATTCATTATATAATTTACATTCATCAACCTTTTATGCAAAGGTCCGTCAAATCAAACATTCACATCTTTGAGTTTGCCATAGTTCTTGGTCAACATAGTTATTTTTATAGACTGGGGGAAACCGGGTGTTACAATTACCCCCCCTTAAAGGAACATCATCCTCGATGTTCTATCTATCAATATGACATGTATGTTCAGAAGTAAACAAAATCGGATATGCCTGTTTCATGACATCTTCCATTTCCCACGTAGCCTCATTTGGGCCAAAATGTTTCCACTGCACCTTGACCTGTGCAATGTTTTGGTTCCTAAGTGGGGTTTCCTTTCTATCCAGTATGCATTGAGTTTCTAGCAGGAATTCTCCCTCCGGTTCCACCTTGATCACAGACCAGTCAATTATATGATTAGAATCATGTACATATTTCTTCAATAATGAAACATCGAAAGCATTATGTGCTTTTAATGTGGGAGGAAGTGCTAGCCTATAGGCTACCGATCCCACTCTATCTATAACTTCAAAGGGTCCACAATACCGAGGTGCCAACTTGGCACAAGCTCCCATCCTCAGGGAACTCTTTCTGGGCCTAACTCTGAAATATACGTGGTCTCTCGTCTTGAATTCTCTTTCGACCGGCGTAACTTTTCTGTCTGTTCTGAGCGACCTTTAGATTTTGTTTTATCTGAGTCACTTGTTGTTCCATTTCTTTCAACATGTTGGGTCCAATAGTAACTCTGTTCACGAGATTACTCCAACTGACTGGAGTATTGCACGGTCTACCATAGAGGACTTCGAAAGGGCTCATATTTAGGGATTCTTGGTAGCCATTGTTGTAGGTGAATTCCACCAGTGGCAGGAAATCTTCCCACTTCTTGGGTTGATGCATTACATGCATTCTTAGCATGTATTCCAATATTTGGTTCACTCTTTCCATCTATATATTGGTTTGAGGATGATAGGCGGTGCTAAATAGTAATTTGGTCTCTAGACCAACCATCAAGGATTTCTAAAAGTTGGAAGTAAATTTCGTGTCTTTGTCAGACACGATCTCTTTAGGCATACCATGTAGTCTGAATATCTCCTTCATGAATATGCTGGCGATATCTATTGCCTTGCAAGTCGATTTGACGGGGATAAAATGGGCAGACTTGCTCAATTTATCCACCACTACCATGATGGCATCATTCTGTTTGGTCGATGTTGGTAATCCGGTGATGAAGTCCATGGAAATGGTTTCCCACTTCCATTTCGGGATTGGTAGAGGTTGTAATAATCCTGCTGGGTGTCAGTGTTCTGCTTTAACCTATTGGCATTCTATGCATTTGGCTAAGTACTCAGCTATATCTTTCTTCAATCTAGGCCAATAGAATTGTTTCCTGGTGGCTGTGATCATCTTCTGGTATTCGGGATGACCAGTATATGGTCTTTTATGTAGTTCATCCATTATGAACCTCTTCAAGTCATCACATTCTGGAATATACAATCTATTTTTGTAAGTTAGCAGACCTCCATCTATCATCTGGTAGCCTTCATACTTTATTCCTGTG
>ML784341.1:610248-634500 GCA_009831015.1 Picea engelmannii | reverse complement strand
GTAAATTAATATATCGTCAATAAAAACCAGTACAAATTTGTCTAGGAATTTGCTGAGCACATTGTTCATCAAGCACATAAAAGTGGCAGGGGCATTGGTTAATCCAAATGGTACTACCACAAACTCACAGTGACCATATCTCGACCTGAAGGTAGTTTTGTGGATGTCTTCATCCTTGATTCAGACTTGATGGTATCCAGATCTCAAGTCAAGCTTTGAGAAGATGGAAGCACCTCCCAATTGATCGAACATGTCATCGATCCTGGGTAAGGGGTACTTGTTCTTTATGGTTACCTTGTTTAGTTGTCTATAATCTATGCATAGTCGGAGGGTACCATCTTTCTTCTTTACAAACATAACTGGTGATCCCCATGGAGACACGCTGGTCTGGATATAGCCTTTGTCCATCATTTCTTTTAGTTATAATTTAAGCTCCACTAGCTCGGGTGTGCTCATCCTGTAGGGTGTCCTAGACACTGGCACCGCTCCTGGTGAAAGTTTTATCGAGAAGTCAATGTCCCTTCTCAGAGGTAGACCCGGTACCTATTCCGAAAATACATCTATATATTCTCTTAGTGTGGGGTGGTCTTTGAGGCTTGGTTTGTCATCTTCAACTGATTCCAGCACCTGTATCGCATAAAGTAGACATCCCTTTCTGCAATACTTTCTCATTTGAAGGGCTGATATTCGTCTCACCGAGACAGGTTTTTGGATCCCTCGAAGGGTTATCCTTCTTCCTTCTTCACCTACACATTCTAAAGTTTTATGGTAACAGTCTAGTCTGGATTTATATGTGGTTAGCCAATCCATTCCAATCAACAGGTCATATGATCCTAGGGGTAGTATGTTAAGGGATGCTTGGGTGGGGAATTCACGCATAGTGAATTGGCAAGCTGGTATGACCTCCGCTACCTTTCTTTTGGTGCCTGTGGCTAACTGTACCAACCATGGCTTGGCATGTTTATGTGGCTGTAATTTACACTTATCAACAGCCTTAGGATCTATATAACTCAAATTTGAACCAGGGTCAATTAGAATAGACACTAGATGGTTGGTGATCATACCTTCCATCTCCACCACTAAAGATTGGTGGTCAGCTTGTTTATTATCCAAGGCTGCATAAATTTGCGGCACACTCATGGCGACATCATTGATGGTGGTAGATTCTTGAACATTGTCAATTCTCTGACTATTCTATTGTCGGTGCGGGCAATCCCTCAATAGATGCTCTTCTCCACAACCCCAAAATTTCAAGGGTTCTCTCTTTGGGTTATCAATCTTTCTTGGGGTAGATCCAGAAGGTTTATTTCCGCTCTAGGAGGGGAAATTCTGCTGGTGTACACTTCGGGTTGGGAAGCTCATCCTTGAGTCCTTTTTATAGTTTTTAAATCTTGGGGATTTAAACCCCTTTTTTTGGAATCTCGAACTATTCTTCTGCTTCCAATTTTTGCGAGGTTCTGTCCGATGCCCCAGCTGTTCATAACAATATCTTGCCTTTCAGATAGTGTCTTCTAGGGTCTTTAGCTTGTCAAACTCAATCCTATTCTGATAGTCCTCAGGTAGTCCACTGATGAATCATTTCACCTTTGCCTTCTCTGATTTATATAGGGTACGTACCTCAACAATTCGAGGAATCTGCTGACATATTCCTCTATGGTGCATTGCCCCAGTTTGAGTTCATAGAATTCTTTAGTCTTTTCATCGAAATACTTTTCCGTCAGATGCTTCTTTCTGAAGTATTTCTCAAACCGTTCCCAAGATAGGTCCTCTTTGTGAATCCCTTTTACATTCTTAAGGTCTTCCCACCAAATGGAAGCCTTTCCATTCAAGTTGAAAGTGGCTACTTGGGCCTTCAAATTTTTTGAGAAGTCATGGACTCTAAAATACTTCTTTAGTCCAAGCAGCCAGGCCTCCGCTTCCTCCCCTTTCTTTATTTCACCGTCAAAAGAGGGTGGTTTGGCCTTCTTGAATTCTTCGAGATTGTGACTTTTGGAAGGCTTTCGCTTCTTCCGTTTTCTTCGAGAATAAGAACTAGTTCTGCTACTAGAAGATCCCTCCGAGTTGCCAGTTTCCTTTCTGGAGGAATCGTCCGACGCTTGTCCCTTATCTCTGGGGTGAACCTTTCTTGAGGTGCTCTTCCTAGTGTGGCCACTTAAAAGACCATGTTTTCGTATCTCAGGTGGACTTCGAATTTTCTTTGTCTGTCGTCAGTTCGCGTGACTGGTGTCAGGTTCATGCTGTAATTGTCTTTGTATGTCGGATAAACTCTGCAACAAGACTGCATTAATTTCTGTCTGCTTCTCTTGCTCTTTTATCAACCTCTCATTGTCGGCCTTGTAGCTCTGTAGTTCGACCATGAGGCTTCTCACAGTCTCATCTAGATCGGGAGGGGTCTCTACCGCTCTCCTTTCGTCAGACTCTTCGTCTCTGTTGTGGGAGCCATCCCCCACTTCGTGGTGCGTCACCATTCTATGCGTCTGCAGTTTCCCATGATTGATCATCCGCTTGTTGTGCAAGAAAAACAATTATTGTTAGTCAACATTATATTCATTCACAATCAACGCATAATTCATATTTTTCAAATGCATACACACAATAGGAATTTTCATTCTTAACTTTGGCTTTTGCTAAAGGGGTTAAGATAGAGGGTTACTCCTTTTAAGAGTACTTCAAATGGAGTTTCTGCACAACTCGTTCATGAGCCCAAGCAGGCCAAGTGTTGTAACCATGACATGATACCAATTTGTCACACACCCACTACAACAACTTAGATTTTTCGTCTTTTTCTTCGAGGAACATAATCCTCGAGACTTCTATGGGGCCTAGTGCAGACCCTCTCTTTCCTTATCCTCCTCCAAACGACCACAAGCTGGCCTTAGCGCAAGTGCCTTTCGCAACTTGTGAGTCAGGAATCAAGACTCTCGACTCCCCTTTCTCCAAACACTGATACCCGAGATGCTATACGGGTATGGCTCCCTCCTCACTGGTGCCTGCTACATGTAACCATAGGCTAGGCCAAACACTAGCACCACTCGCAACCTCTCCAGTTGAGGTGTTGATCTCTCGTGCTCCTCCTTCGCGAATCCCTGAGACGCGAGAGGTCAATGTTGCATGGACTCTGCCAAAGTGACGCGCACATGCCACTTGTCAACCCCACTATACTCTGCTCACGAGATGTGTCGTCGCCGCCTGTCGCACGAGACCTCGGCTCTTGGCGTTTCGCGGCCTTAGCGATCAAGGTGCAGCTTCTTCATCCTACGAAACCCTGAGCCAAAATAAGTCAACAGTGGGTTGACTCTTTCCTAGTGTGACATGTGTACACCACCCATTACCCACTTCTTAGGCTAAATACTAGCACTACTCACATCTCGTAACTTTCCGAGTTGGAGTGTTGAGCCATCATGCTCCTCCTTCGTGAGTTCCCGAGATACGATAAGTCAAAAATGGGTTGACTCCTTCCCAGGTGACATGTGTCCATCACCTGTCACCCGTTCCCACCTTTCTCTGGGCGCTTGTTGTTACGCCACCTGTCAACCACACGATCCCCACTTATGGATGGGTCACGTGTTTGCATGAGCCCTCGATGCTCGACACTTCGTGACTTCTACAATAAAAAAGAAACTCCCTCAAGTTCCGAACCTCCGATAGGCAATAACCATGAAAGTTCTAATCCAACGGTTCTCCCATGCCTTGGATCCAATGGTCACTATCACGTCGCGATCTCGTGAATTGCGAGTTCATGCAGCCCTGCCCTTGACCACTCCAAGTCCCGAGTCAGCGAATTGCTACTCTCCTGCCTATACAAAGGCTAAGATCGAATGTCAATAGGGCTCTGTTAGATCCTTGGATCTACGGTCCTGGGTCCCATCGCTACTTGCGAAGGCTGAAAGGGGTGAGGTGTAAACGCCTGCGCTCCTTCTCTAGATCCATCGGTCTTGACAGATCTGGGGTATTCTCGAAAGGATTCCAACCCTTCGTCTACCAAATGATAGGGTATTCTCTCTTTCTATAATTGGGCTCGCTATCCCTTCTGAGCTTGAATCATGAAATTCAACTTCTCGGGGCTTCAAACTCCCACGACTCCCAGACATTAAAGAGATATCCTTCCTTGCATAAGGTTTCTAGACCTGGATCGAATGAACCTTCAGACGGTTCTTGGGCAATCGTCCCTAATCTTAGTTGAGTCTTTGGGTAAAGGTTCGACACGGTTCCAAGGTTTATGGGGTAATCCCCGGAGAAGAGTACTCTCGAGGGGATTTCCTGGAACATTACGAGAGTCAAGCAAACAAGACAATTCTTGGTGGAGCGAACTCATGCCCCAAACTTAATCATTTGTACAGAAACAAATGATGGCATGTAAGCATACACATACATCCATTATTTCTAGTCTAACACACCAGGCAATCATTCTACACAGAAATTATTATGGGCATATAAACATAAGCATGTAATCATGATATTCAGTTCGAAATACAAGGTATAAAACACTTATCATATCTACCAGGCGTGATGCAACTGCTGAGAGGGGTGCTCATTTCCACCCAACCGTAGGCTCAGTGACTCCAAACAGATTTACCACTAGCCACCCCCGAGCTAGACCACGATGCTTTGAGGTTCAGTCTCCTACTTCCAACTCAACAAAAATCAAGGACAAAGGTTACTCTCCTTCTCCTAATATAGGAAAATAATTCAGGACGAAGGTTACTCTCCTTCTCCTGGTATTCATAACTCCCTGCGTTTCCAAGGTTTCTCCAGTCTCTTTCACGATCCCCCATCGCGCGCACTGCTCTCCTCCTTACACATTTCTTCTCTTGCCAATTTCTGTCTGCAAGGTTGTGTGTGGCGCGAATTATGCCGTTCGTGGTCAATTCTGAGGGCTGTTACGGATGGGCGGTTCACCCCCATCCCCTCATTAACTCTTGAGGAGCCTCCCCACATACCAATCTGACGGGAAATCCATTCTAGGATTAGAGAGCTGCTTTGGTTGGTGAGCAAGTATAAACCAGTACGGTATTGGCTTGGTGGAAGTTAATGCAACCATTCTAGGTCCCTTCCGCCACCTCTCATTAGCCATCGTGGTCTCTTTTAGCACATCCCCCTCTCAGCAATCATACAACACATATTCATTATATAATTTACATTCATCGACCTTTTATGCAAAGGTCCTTGAAATCAAACATTCGCATCTTTGAGTTTGCCATAGTTCTTGGACAACATAGTTATTTTTACAGACTGGGGGAAACATGGTGTTACAAAGTCTACCACCCGATTTTCCTTATTTGGTATATCCACAATGGTGATGTCAAATTCTTGCAGCAACAACAACCATCTAGGGATCCTGCCATTTGTAATCGATTTGTTCATCCAGTACCTAATGAAAAAGTGGTTAGTATGAATAAAGACTTCATACCCTATGATGTAATGCTTGGACTTATTAATTGCATAAACTACTACAAGGAACTCCCTTTCAGCCACGGTGTAATTTAATTCATATGGAGCTAGATTCTTTCTTATGAAAT
Organism: Picea engelmannii; assembly: GCA_009831015.1. Lineage (NCBI taxonomy): Eukaryota > Viridiplantae > Streptophyta > Pinopsida > Pinales > Pinaceae > Picea > Picea engelmannii. The sequence goes on along the minus strand of ML784341.1, from coordinate 628,981 downwards.
AAATAACGTAAGTTAAGAGATTTTCCTTTTGACCCAATACAACTCCTATAGTTGAATTTGAGGCATCGATCGAGATGTGGAAAGGGAGGATCCCATTTGGTCCTCTCAATACAAGAGCTAAGGATAGATTTTCCTTGAGTATATCAAAAGCATGTTGACATTTATTGTTCCAATATAATTGGTATATTTTGCAAGAAATTTCAATAGGGGCAGGGGTATCTTCGTAAAATTTTCTACAAATCGTCGGTAGTAGCTCATATGGCCCAAGAAGCTTTAGACTCCCTTTTGATTGGTTGGAGGTGACATTTTGACAATTACTTCTATCTTGGTTGGATCTACCTTTATTCATGCAACAAACACATGGTGACCTAATACAATCCCTCCAATCATTATCATAATACATTTCTCGTTGCTTAATGCAAGATTCGTCTCTCCACATCTTATCAAAATTTTTTCAAGAAGAATTAAATCTTCATCAAAAGAATCACCTGTCATAGTAAATTCATCCATATATATTTACATACAGTCATGTAACAAATCAGAAAAAATACCAAGTATTGCTCATTGAAATGTGGCTGGTGCATTGCATAAACCAAAGGGAAGTACCTTGTAGGCGTATGTCCCCCAAGGACATGTAAAATTTGTCTTGTCCTGGTCTTGTGGATCAATCCAAATATGGTTGTATCCGTTGAATCCATCCAGAAAAGAAAAGTATTTCTTTCCGGCTAGTGTGTCCAAAACCTAGTCAATGAAAGGTAGGGGGAAATGATATTTTATGGTGTCCTTGTTTAACTCCCTATAGTCTATGCATACACACCATTTATCATTATTTTTAGGAATGATCACTAATGGTGACACCCACTAGTTGTTCGAGATGGGATAAATGAAACCGACATTCAATATTTTATGCAGTTTGGTCTTCACTATTTATCTCAAGGATATATTCATTCTTCTTTGTGGTTGTCTGCCAAGAGTGGCATATTATTGAATATAGATGTAATAGATGCATGTGTATGGGTGAATGCATTTCATATCAGTGTATTCCCATGCAAAGGTATTCGGAAAGTTTCTTAAAACACACATTATTTTTCCTTCATGTGTAGTGTCTAAGGTAGAATTTATGTTTAATGTTTTTTCAGGAAAAATTTCAACAATTTTACAATCAAATTCAGAAATTGAATGTACATGAAATATTGATGAAAAGGCAGAGGATGGTTCTTATTTAGTGAAATTATCTTGATAATTAGGTTCAAAGAGACATTCAATGGAAGATTGAATGTAAGATAAGGATTTCCTCCCAAAATACTCCAGGAGATTTGGATTAGTAATGTGACGATTAATCAGTTTCTCGTCAGTATTTTCCTTAAAGCTCATGGCTTGTGAAATAGTCAGAATGGGTTAAACAACTTCGTCATTATTGTCTTAATCAAGACATTGTGTACATTCAAGTTCAGATGCTGGTCTAACATGGGGGTATAGGGTTTTATTTAGTCTTAGTACCATGTGTAATTTCCATATTCTCATACCTATGACCGATGAAAGCATCAATTGTGGCCAGCCACGGTCTTCCAAGAATTAAGGGGTGACCACCTAGATTGGATTTGGTTTGTATGACATATAAAAATTCTAGGTACTCCCACGAGTCCAGTGAGACAAACACATCCTCTAAAATACCCTCTAGCTTAAGTTTAGATCAATCAACCTATTATTGTGCAATCTACACTTTCTCAAAGCCTAAAGGTAAGTGGGATTATATTGACATAACACAGAGGTAACCATATCATTGTCACCCAAATAGGGTACCTCTTTCTCTTTAGGAGGAGTAAAACCTCACTCCAAGGGAGACGTCCCAAGATCTAGTTGGTTGAAAAAAGGAAAAAGGTAAGGCTAACCACCCCTCTCTCTAGGCCACTCAAAACAGACTTAAGTCTTGTTGGAAAAAACAAAGGAGAATAAAGTGTACCTTCCCCTTACCAGTACAACAACAAAAGTTATGGCATCAACAAGTGATGATGAATGCTTCAACAAGACTTCAAGTTTATAGAGATGACTGCTACCAATCAATATATGAAGCAAGTGATATAACAACAAATTAATTAATGACAACTGTAATAACATCCATAAAATGCACTTGAATAAACAATATAACAATAAATTGTGAAGTCCCAAATTGATAACACTTGTCCTATACAATTTGTAAATGTATGTCAATCAGAAAATAAACTCTAACATGATGCCAATGATAACTGTAGCAAAATAAAGTAATGACAACAGTAGTAAAATATTCAGAACAATATTTAGAAAGGCAATTTGATGCACACTTTAGTCTTGGTTGATTGTACCTTGCCTTATAAAATTTATGGATTGATTTAAGTGGTCAAACAAGTTTGGATAGGGTACAAAATGATGGCTGTAGCAATGATTATAACAACAACAACTTAGTGGTTAGTATTCCTAGACTAGGTTAGCAAGTTAGTTAGGTTAGTAGGGTATCAGGTAAAGAGATTAATTTTGAAGTTTGATGATTCTTATCAATAAACAAGGGTTGAAGACTAGTGCCTCTTAGTGGTAGATGGAGTCAACGTGGGAAGCTCCTTCTAAGGCTGCAAATTAATGATGATACACAAAATTCTAAGAGGGAAAAAGTCTAGGAGGAGTAGCAACTTAAGTCCTCCTAGATTTTGACCCTAAGAGACAAAGTGATAGGGTGTAGGCACTTCTACACCCTAGTGCCTTGCTCTCCTTATCCTTTATATGGAGCAGAACTTATGTAGCAATAACCAAATGCAAACCTCTAGAGTGCTATCAATTTAGGGCTCTAGGGTTTCACTAGTTACTAGATCAGTTTAGTGGAAGCTTGGCAAATAAAAAGTAAGAAAGTAGCAACTTAGGTTTCTTACTTCAAGCATTAAATACACCATGCAATTTCATAATCTTGTATGAGAAAATAAAACCATACCTTAAACCATTCAATAGATGAAAAAATGCAGATTCTACTTACTTGCACCAAGAATAATCATGAGTATACCATGCAAGATCACCATAAAAATCCAAATATTGATCCAAGTTGCAAATACAAGCCTTAAACAAGAGTGACGCCTCACAATTTCAGCCAATAACTCTAATAGGGCACAAATTTCAGGCCTCTTGTCTCCAAGGACAATTTATTATGATAATGAATGTCACTTTCTGCTTATTTATACAAAATTTAACCTAAAATTAATTTTAGTCCATAATTACTGGGTTGACCTGGCCAATTTTCTACACAAATTAAATCTGGACAAAACAAAATTAATTTGCATCTAAAAATCACTCCAAGGGTGATGTCATGCCCCTTTAGGGTGACGTTGAGCCCCAAGTATGGAACACTAGGCAGGGAAGATGAAATGTTGGGCCTCCAAAGGCCTGAAACCTTGACCATATGTGCCAATGCTTCATAAATGCCATCCAAGATGAAACCCTAGCTCTAGATGACATCTAGGGCTATCATGATGACATCCAGGGTCCTCAAGGGCTAACTTCCATGTGGGAAAAGCAAGATCCCTTGGTTCTAGGTTTGCCAAGGTGCCTCCAAAGGCAACACCCTTCTTTCTCCCAGTGCAAGTTTTTCAATCTCTTCTTACCCCTAGCTAGGGTTTCATCATCCATCTATGGGATTTAAGCCCCCATGAAGGTCTGAGATAATAATTCCCTCATGTGTACCTATCCACTGATAAAGGTCCTGTAGCAACAACAAGTACGGACTCTAGGGGTTCATAAGTCACATGGATTATAGCATGTAAATCACATCCAATAATTAAATTACCCAAAAATGTGCATCAAACTCCCCCTTAACCCAGACAAATGCTCAAAGACGTTATGGAATTTGACAAGTTAGGTTTGGAGAAGGTCTCAGGGTGTCCTATTGGGCTAATCTCCCTTAAGTTTGGGGTGTTTCCCAGGTGGGATCTAATCCAAGTCATGTAAGTGTATGAGGTGGCGTGGGGTAAGTATTTGGGCATGGGGTGCATGTAATAAAAGGGAAATGTAAAGCCTTACCTATGGGTGCCTTTGTAGAGGGCGAGATGCACCTTGTCTTAAATGCAATTGTTTCCTAGCCCATTCATTTCCTTTTACTCTTAGCTTTATTTGTTTTGATATTTTTCTCTTGTGCTTCAAGGAAATAGTTGAGGGCCACTGTCCTAGCTTGATGACTAGAGGTAACAATGTTATCCATAAACATTTCATGAAAATGAGAAGGATGGATCATGATGAGACCCCCTTTCTCTTGGCTATGCCACCAAGAGCCACTGCCCTGTCTTGGTGACCATATAAGTGGTAGTGTCATACCTCTACATGCCCATGGTCATAATAGGCCAGCTCATGATGAGACCTCCTATCCATCAACTAGTATCTTGAGTGTTTATGTTATCTTATGGGTCCCCTTTTCTACTAAGAATATTTTCATTGCTTTCTCGAGGATCCCTGAGCGAAGCATATCAAAGGTTTCAACATTGGCTTTTAACTCTTGCCAACTAATTTTACCCTCTGGGCCTTTAGCCCCTTCTTCCGACAAGGTAAGGTACAACCCTTCCTAGTTTATCCAATCCCAATGCCCAAACAAGGATATGGGAAATTAAAGGAATAAATATGGAAAGTGGTAAGTATGGAGGGAACAAACGATGACTTTTTACAGATCCACCCAGTAGCAACCCATCCTAAAGGGAAATCAACTTACTAGGGCACCATGTCACCTTTCTAGGTATGAATGAGACAAAGAGCATAATTTCCAAGCAAACATCATGAAATGAAGAAGGATTCAATACAACATATTCAAGTGCTTCAAAAATTAGAGTGATACATACCATGATACCCGAACTCATTACCTCATGGAGCAAGACTCATCATTACTTCAGGACCAGGCTAGTGGGATGGCTTCTATTGTTGGTGATAAGTGGACTACACTGAAGAAAAGAGGGGCCCTCCAAGGCCATGCTCAAGTCATCTGGCTCTCGATACTCCATGTCTAGGACCTGTGGGCCTCAAGATGTGATATCCTTTGTTATCCCTAGACTAGGGGATAACATCTGGCTCCAACTCGGGGACATGTGCTCACCGTAGAGAACATGATAACCTCAACATATCTGGTATGACCTATGCCTGCTAAATCTCAACAAAGGATATTAGTAATCCCTAGGGTGGTGATATCACCCTGTGTCCATATATGACAAAATAAGCAAATAAAAACATATGTAGTCTTGCATATGATTATGAGCATACATATATACATAATGAAGCAAAACATTATGAAAATTGCAACTACAACTATGCTAACATGATATGCAATGGTATGTACTATGGATGCAAATTCCTACCTATTCTAACTTACCTATACTTACCTGTCAAATGCTAGGTATAAGCATACAACCAGTACAACCATGCTAGCAATGTATCATAACACCTGCCTCTGTGCTTCATCATAAACCAAAACAATGACAAGTTAAGAAAAGAATAAACATGGGTTAGAGAATGCATTATATTGTAAGAAGTTGTAAAGTCTAGCTCAGGTAGGCGGGAGGGAGGGACAAAATCATGCCAAGTCACCCTTCCATAAAAGTGATCAATCCATCTCAGAAAAGGATCATGAGAGGTCAAGGACTCAAAGGGCTGGCTCAAAGAGTCGTAGGGTTGAATACCTTGGACATCATCACTCCCTAGGGTCTAAGAAGGGATTAACAAGAACTTAGGGGGAAACTGACAACTTCTCGGGGGAAGGATGAAAGATTGAGATAATAAAATTCTTAAGGAATTCAACCTCCCCTTGAATTCTAAAGGAAAGTTTTTCCTTAAATAAAACTTGAAACAAGATACATTTTCCCCAACTGCATCCTTAGTGACATAACGACGTAAAGCAATCAGAGGGAGCTGGACAACCTTGTCACAAGTATCCTGCTTTAGGAAAGCAACGTCCTCACCTTTATCAAAATTTTAGTACAACGACGGTTGATAATATTCTTCATAGAATAAATCCAAGTGCTCAAAAGAATACTCATCAAAATCCTCAAGGTATGGCTAAAAATCATCAGGAGAACACTGCACTGGGTCATCCTTGGCTACTTGGAAAACTTATGTAATTATATCATCATCTTGTTGCCAAACATCAAAATTATTAGGAACATCATATGATTGTTGTAAAGGAAAATTTTTAAGATATCCTTCCATATCATAAATTGGATCCTTGTAAGAACCAATCAAATCCCACTTGTGTCTTCCAACATGTATGAGCTCATCAATATTAACAACCATGCCACTACCCTTATCATAACATGAAGGATTTAATGCATCCAAGGGTTCCTCAAATACTTCTTCACTTTCCAAATCATAAAATAAAGTATCATCAAAATATTGGAAAGGGAAATAACTTACCCTATTCACTTTTTGCTGTGCAGGAGCGTCAAAGGCTTTGATGACTTCATCAAATGGAAGAGGATCCTGTACATCATCCCCAAGACTTGTCTTTTTAATCATATTTTCGCCTTCATCATAAAATGAAGGACCTAGCTTTTCTAAGGGTTCCTTTACTTATCCACCTTCTGAATCATAGAACAAAGTGTCATAAAAACATGGAAAGGAAAATGATTCACCTCATTCTCTTCGTTTTGTGGAGGAGAGATAGAATATTGGAGAGCTTCATTGTATGGAGGAGAGGATACTAGTGCTTCATACTCATAACTCACTTCTTTATTCAAGTATTTATTGCATTCTATTGAATCATGGGAAAAATCTTGCTCCTCTTCAAGGGGTTGACAACCTTCTTCATAAATATTTCCTTCTATATCAGAGGGTTCTTGGTATTGAGTATGGTACACATCCCCGAGATCCTCCACAATATCAATGGTGAATCCTTCATCCTCTAGGGTTATTGTGATATTTTGAAGGGAATATTCATATGCCTGACATTGTGGTTTCAAAAACTCAATATACCTACTGATGAGGTCTACGAAATATGATATACCCTTATCTTCACAACAATCCTTAATCCAATCTTGCAAAAAAGACAACAGGGAAAGTATGAACAATTTTACCAGAACATCCTCCCTTTCAAATTGTATCTCACTTATATACTTCAAGAGTGCTTCAATCTGATTAATTAGGAGGCCTTCGAATATTTGAGAGTTGTTTAAACATTTTGTATCAAAATAATGCGAGTATCCTTGAAAAATTTCAAAATCAATAGTCGGATACACTGGTTCCCAGGGCGCCATGATCCCATATCTTAGAAATATCACAAAGTTGAGAGTAAGGTGGCACCTTGGAAAAGGTCAATGGAGTCACCAGAAATCCTCTTAAGGATTATCAAAGGGAGTGAGGGAATCACCCTCAGTGGAGTCACCAGGTAAGCTTTATAAGATGAAGGATTTGAGGGAAAGGCTTACTGAAAAAGTGTCTTTGAGGAATATTGACTCAATGTTCACCGACAACGGTACCAAAAATGTTATCGTGCAATACACACTTTCCCAAAGCTTAAAGGAAAGTAGAATTAGATTGACGTAACATAGAGGTAACCATATCACTGTCACCCCAATAGGGTACCTCTTTCTCTTTAGGATAAGGAAAATCTCACTCCAAGGGAGACGTCCCAGGACCTAGTTGGTTGAGAAAAGGGAAAAGTTAAGGCTAACCACTCCTCTCTCTAGGTCACTCAAAACAGACTTAAGTCTTGTTGGATGAAGCAAAGGAGAATAAAGTGTACCTTCCCTTTACCGGTACAACAACAAAATTTATGGAAGCAACAAGTGATGATGAATGCTTCAACAAGACTTCAATTTTATAGCGATGATTTCTACGAATCAATGTATGAAGCAAGTGATATAGAAACAATAATTAATTAATGACAGCTGTAATAACATCCAAAAAATGCACCTGAATAAACAATATAACAAGATATTTTGAAGTCCTAAAATTATAACACTTGTCACATACAATTTATAGATGTATGCCAATCAGAAAATAAACTCTAACAGATTGTTAATGATAACTGTAGCAAAATAAAATAATGACATCAGTAGTATAATATTCAGAAAAGTATTTAGAAAGGAAATTTGATGCACAATTTAGTCTTGGTTGATTGTACCTTGCCTTATACAATTTATAGATTGATTTAAGTGGTCAAACAAGTTTGGATAGGATGCAAAATGATGACTGTAGCAGTGATTATAACAACATAAACTTAGTGGTTATTATTCCTAGACTAGGTTAGCAAGTTAGTTTAGGTTAGTAGGGTATTAGGTAGAGAGATTGAGTTTTAAGTTAGATGATTCTTGTCAAGAAACAAGGGGTAAAGACTAGTGCCTCTTAGGGGTAAATGGAGTCAATGTGGGCGGCTCCTTCTAAGGCTAAAAATTAATGATGATACACAAAAGTCTAAGAGGGAAAAATTCTAGGAGGAGTAGCAACTTAAGTCCTCCTAGATTTTGACCTTAAGAGACAAAGTGCTTGGGTGTAGGCACTTCTAGGCCCTAGCGCCTTTCTATGGATTATAACTTATTCTACAATAACCAAATGCAAACCTCTAGAGTGCTAGTAATTTAGGGCTCTAGGGTTTCACTATTTACTAGATCGGTTTAGTGAAAGCTTGGAAAATAAAAAAGTAAGAAAGTAGCAACTTAAGTTTCTTACTTCAAGAATTAAATACACCATGCAATTTCATAATATTGTATGAGAAAATAAAACCATACCTTAAACCATTCAATAGATGACAAAATGAAAATTCTACTTACTTGCACCAAGAATAATCATGAGTATACCATGCAAGATCACCATAAAACTCCAAAAATTGATCCAAGTTGCAAATACAAACCTTAAACAAGAGTGGCGCCTCACAATTTCAGCCAATAACCCTAATAGGGAGAAAATTTCAGACCTCTTGTCTCCAAGGACATGTTGTTATGATAATGAATGCCACTTTCTACTTATTTATAGAAAATTTAACCTAAAATTAATTTCAGTGCATAATTACTGGGCCGTCCTCGCCAGTTTTTTACACAAATTAAATCTGGACAAAATAAAATTAATTTTCATCTAAAAATCACTCCAGGGGTGATGTCATGCCCCTCTAGGATGATGTTGAACCCCAATTATGGAACATCGGGTAGGGAATGTGAAGCGTTGGGCCTCCAAAGGCCTGAAACTCTGTCCATATGTGCCAATTCCTCATAAATGTCGTCCAAGATGAAACCCTAGCTCTAGATGACGTCTAGGGATATCATGATGATGTTCAGGACCCTCAAGGGATAACATCCATGTGTGAAAAGAAAGATCCCCTGGGTCTAGGTCTGCCAGGGTGCCTCCAAAGGTAACATCCTTCTTTCTCCCGGTGCAAGTTTTTCAATCTCTTCTTACCCCTAGCTAGGGTTTCAACATCCATCTGTGGGATTTAATCCCACATGAAGGTCCAAGCTAATCATTCCCTCATGTGTACTTTTCCACCGAGCAAGGTCCTGTAGCAACAACAAGTACGCCCTTCAAGGTTTCATAAGTGACATGGATCATAACATGTAAATCACATCCAATAATTAAATTACCCAAACATGTGCATCAAACCCCCCGTAACCCAGACAAATGCTCATATACGTTATGTAATTTTACAATTTAGGCTTGGAGAAGGTCTCAGGGTGTCCTATTGAGCTAACCTCTCTTAAGTTTGGGGTGTTTCCCAGGTGAGATATAGTCCAAGTCATGTAAGTGTATGAGGTGGCATGGGGTAAATATTTGGGCATGGGGTGCATGTAATAACAGAGAAATGTAGAGTCTTACATGTGGGTGCCTTTGTGGAGGGTGAGCTGCACCTTGTCATAAATGCAATTGTTTCCTAGCCCATTCATCACATTTTAATCTTATCTTTATTTCTTTTGATCTTTTGATCTCATGCTTCAAGTAAATAGTTGAGGGCCACTGTCCTTGATTGATGACCAGAGGTAACCATGTTATCCACAAACATATCATGGAAATGAGAAGGCTGGATCATGATGCAACCCCCTTTCTTTTGGCTATGCCACTAAGAGCCACTATCTTGGCTTGGTGACCAGATAGGTGGTAATGTCATACCATTACATTCCCATGGTCATAATAGATTCTCTCATGATGATACCTCGTATCCATCAACTAGTACCTTGAGTGTTTATGTTATCTTATGGGTTCCCTTTTCTACTGAGAAGATTTTCACGGTTTTCTCGGGGATCCCTGGGCGAAGCATCTCAAAGGTTTATGTTATCACTCCAAGAGTCTCTCTAGGTTGTAAATCGAGAGAGCTTGGTAACTTAATCAAATGCTCAATTACATATATGAAATTGGATAAAAAATGAATAACTCACTCACCAACTCCCTCACTCAAGACACTTGAACATATCCAAACAAAATAAGGCTCTCAAAAGGTATTGATCAGATGGTTTTTAAAATCGGATGGATGGAGAACACTCACTATACCAACAAAATCATGTATATTAAAAACATAGATGAAAGGATGATTATAACAAGGAAGAATACTTATAATCTAGTTTACCAATGCAAAGACAAGATTACATTTATCAATCATTGAGTAAACAACGAAATGAACATGACATTCAATCATAAGTATAGGAAAAGATGAATGAACAAAGGTCTGAACAATAACAATGAAAGAATCTTATAATTCTAGTATATATATATCAAAAGTCTTTACAATAAAAGAGTCTATAAATCTCTCCAAATTTGAACCCTTTACAATGATGCCTCAATGGGCTTAAATATACTTTTACAAATTAGTTTTATGATCCCCAAAAGATGGATCTGAATGCTACTTGTCAAACATAATCTAATCTAATCACAAGAAGGTAGGATGAGATCATATTTTTAAGGGATAGGTATCCCATCCTAATCCCAAGTCTTTAGCTCCACCTAAGCTTCCTCGTGGCCGTAAAATTCCTTCACCACCTTTATCTAACACCTGGAGCAATGAATCACTCATTGAATGCTAAAAATCAGGTCAAAGTTGTGACCAAATCTCTTCGACGTAGAAATTTGGAGAGTTGGTAGCGCACTACATAGGAAAAACACAGTCTATGCTACAAACTTTTGTAGGTGTCTGTCTTTCCAAAAAACTCCAAAATTGATTGAAAATTGTCTTTGAATACTGAGAGTTTGCCTCATCAAAATACATAGCATTGTAATTTACTGACATTTTCGAGATTACTCAGGTTTCATCTCAATAATAATGTATTCATACATTCTTCCTCAAAGTAGTTTCCATGCACCTTCATAAGACTTCAAAACACCTAAGATGTAATATGTTCATCATAGGTCAACAACATTTGATCAAAAAACCTTGAAACAACATCTGCATATCAATCATATTGTTTGGAAGAACTAGGAGAAGTGGTCTCTTTCAAGAAGATTGCCAAGCTTCTTTTACTAAGCATGTTCTTATTCAAATATATGTCTTTAGTCAGATTCCTATTGTCTGCTCTCAAGCTGAGGTTATGCTTGTACATATTAACCAATTGTTTCCTCTGAATCATATTTTTCCTGATGTTCCTCTTGAGTTGATTACACTCCCCTGCTAGTTCATCTATTTGACTTGAAAGTTGTCTACTGAGTTTAACATTCTCTTGATGTAGTTTCTGGTTATTTTCCTGAACTTGTTTGAGTTGTATGTCTGCATCCTTAAGTAATTGAATCCAATTAGTTTTAGGTCCTTGATCTGTCTCCGGAGATGGCTATGTGGAGATTCCCTTAATTGGACTATGGCATCAAGTGCTTCCTTTTCAAGAGGAGAAACTTTCAATTTTGATAACCTAGTCCTAGGCTTGATAACCTCAGTGCTTTGATGAGATTCCTCTTCTAGTACAAGTTTTATCCTAGATGACCTTCTGAGGGTTGGTGTACCAATTTTAGCTTGGACAGTCTGGGGATTATCTTCAATTTCCATTTGAGGAAGCTCCATGGGAGGCTCTAGTTCTTCTTCAACAACTAGCTCTTTAGCCTTTCCTTTTCTCTTATCTCTTTTATACACTTGGACAAGTGAAGGTTATTGAGGAATGGGGCCTTGAGAGGACTGTGGTACTTTATATGAGGTAACAAAGAGAGCAGAGGAAGATATTACAGTCTTCTTCCTAGGAGTCTTGAATTTTGAAGGAGAAATAGGCAGGTCAATTTGGTAATTAGATACAAACAGGAAAGTGGACCAATCCTTCCCTTCCTTCTTCAACTGTTCAATGAGTATGAGTTTGATTAAGGCATGGTGGAAAATGGATTTTTGAAGTTTATCAGGATTTCATTGTGCAAATGAAATCATCCTTTGCAAACTCATAAAAAGGAAATAAGATAGGTCAATTTCCTTCTTACCAGTGAAGTGGAGTAACGACTTGGAATTATACTGCAAGATCAAACTATACCTCCCTTCACAAGTGAAAAATATTTGAATGATGAACAACAAATTTTCATATTCCTATAGAAGCCAATTCCTTGGCACTCCCTTCACCAAATCAACTCCCCTATGCTCAGGTTTGAGCATGTCTTGACACTAGTCCTCCTTCTCTAATTTCCTTGCCTTAAAACAAAGTTATCCTGACCTTGAAATCTCAGTTACTTCTACAATTAAGTCTGCTGTCAGTTGAATCTCCAAGGGGCCAACCTAAGTTTTACCTTCCTTGAAATTCTGCACAAAATCTCTTGACACCTCCAGATGATGACCTTCTAGCTTTTGACAAAACCTCCAACATCCCATGCGCTTGAAGGAGTCCACATGGTTAGGGTTTTGTTCAATCAAAGTAGTATTAGTGGGCTCAAATCTAACCACAGAGATTGACCTCTTCTTAGGGATGGGTTATTTCCTTGGAGCCATTGGATATATGAATACCAGTTGTAAACACTTCTGCATAGAGAAAATTAGAAGAAAACCCTGTGGACAAAAGCTTTCTTTGTTTCTTTTCAAACCTGAGTAGTTTCCTTCGATGGTGAGTTGCAGCTTTATAAGAAGATCTCAAGACTTGATGATTATTTAAGAACCTTAAAAAACCTTATTGATATACCTTTTTCACTTCAAAAGTCTTCCAATTTCAAAACAAAGCTTTTTCTCACGAGTTGATAGCGCATCATGTAGAATAATGATGAGTTGCGCTGACAACATTTGCTGAGTTCGTAGCACTTCACCTACAAAAGTGACCAAATTCACTACGAACTCATCATCATGGAGAATAATGATAGAACAAAGGTCAAATCATGATTTTAAATTTAATGATGGATGATTAAGGAGCAAAATCGACTCTTTATAATCCCTGACTCACTTTTAGGATGTAAATGACTTGACTTTAGCAATAAAACTTAGAACAATGACCTTGATGACCACTTAGTCATCTACTAACATCATTTGACATGAACAAGACTTGATGACTGGACTGAATGAAGGACAAACCATGCTGAATGACTAAGGAAAACAAAGACTCAAAAAACTACCTAAGGCTTAAATAAAATGAAATTTAATTGGGAGATAACATCTGGCTCCAATTGGGGATGGAAACCTCCCTGTGAGGTTCCAAGAACTCGTAAGACGAGTTTCCTTTCCTATCACATACAAAAATTATAAAAATAAAATGAACTTGCTATTCCATTGGGCATGGAGTTATTTCTGAAACTAAACTGAAAAAAAAAAAAACAAAAAAAAAAACTAATGAAATGATATTTACAATGGAGAAGACTTGAAAAGCCTTAGTAGAAATAGGTTTTGAGAAAATGCCCATTGACTAGGCCACCAAATAATTCATTACCATCGAGGTTCTGTAAGAGGAAAGTATTGTTCTGCAACACTTGAGAGATGATGAAAGGACCAGTCCACAAAGTGTCAAATTTCCCATGCTTCCCCTTATCATGTCTATAAGAATCCCACTTCAAATGAAGATCCCTTGTTTGAAAAATATCTTCTTTAGCCTTCTTGTCAAATATTTATTTCTTCTTATTCTGATTTAACTCTGTGTTCTCAAGTAACTACTCCCTTACCTGCTGAAGTTCAACAAGATGAAGAATCCTTCTAACCAAATCATTTGGTTCCCCTTCTAAGTCTTGAAAAAACTTTGCAACATGTAATGCAAGTTGAATAGGGAAAATGGCTTCAGTTCCATACACTAACTTGAATGGAGAAGTACCAATGGACTTCTTATTTGTCACTCTATCAGCCCAGCGTGAAAATTTTAACTTAGAATCCCAACTCCTTTGGTTTTCTTCAAGCAACTTTATAATAATCCTCACTAGGCTTTTGTTTGATGATTCAACAAGGCCATTTCCTTGAGGATAGTAGGCAGTTGAATGAGCAAGTTGAATACCCATGTCACCACATAACTTAGACAAAGCATCAGATTTAAAATCAACTTCATTATCAGTAACAAGTCTCTTGGAGCAGCCAAATCTAGCAAAAATATGATCATTCAAAAAGTTTATGATTACAAAATGAGTGGCATTCTTGGTAGGAATAGCCTCAATCCATTTTGTAAAGTAATAAGTTGTTACCAGAATCCACCTATGCTGGCCACTTGAAGGTGGATGTATCTCTCCAATGAAATCCAACCCCCACTGTTGGAAGGGTCCAGTGACTACAATAGACTTCAATGGGAGATATTTCATCTACTGTTTTCCAGTGAACCTTTGGCACTTGTCACATGTATTTACATAAGAGCCAACATTAGTAAATAAACATGGCCAATAGTAACCAACCCTCAAAATCTTGTGGGATGTGGTTTTCCAATAGTGATGACCACCATAATTGCTGCTATGAAATTGATGCATAACCTGAACTGATTCCTCTTTATCAAGGAACCTCAACAACATCCTAGAGGGGTATTTCCAATAGAGCATATCTTTTGATACAAAACTCGATTGCCTTGAGTTTGAATTCTCTTGCCTGTGTTTGATTCATCTTTGGAGGGGTTGCAAGGTTCTGCAAAAAATATACTGTACTGTACCATTCACAAGAAGACAAATGGGATGAAACTAGCTGATCATGATTGTATCTTTCAACTGAGATTTCAGATTGTGCATCCTCTGCATTTATGCTAATGAAATTAATACCCAAAAGTTCACAATTCTCTTTAGCAAGAAGTTTTTCCAAATCTTGACCCTTTGTCAATCTGGTTGGATTAATATCAATGTTAAACTCAATGAGTTCGGAAATCCACTTGGCTCTTTTCCCATCTATATCTGGTTTTATAAGTACATCTCCGACTGAACTAGATGGTACACACGATATAACTTTTGCATGCAAAATATAGATCCTAAAAGCCTTAAGTGACTTGATTAAAGCGTAAACTTGTTTTTCAATGGGATCATACTTTACCTCAACATCTCTTAATGTCTTGCTAAAGAATGCTATTGGATATTCCTGCCCTTGATCATTTCTTTGAAGTAACACTGCTGCAATTGTGTCATTAGATGCAAATAAAAAGATGTAGAAATATTTACAATAGTCCGGGTTGATCAAAGTAGGAGCTGACGTAAGAGATTTCTTAATAGCTTCAAAAGAACCCCTTGCTGCATCATTCCATTTAACTTCTGAATCCTTCCTTAGCATACCAATGACGTGTTTAATCAATTATGCAAAATTAGGAATAAATCTCCTAATGAAGTTATTCTTTCCAATAAATGATTGAATGTCTTTCTTAGATCTAGGAATATATATCTTCTGAATAGCTTCTACTCTTGCAGGGTCAATCTTTACTCCTTCAATAGTCAATATGTGCCCCATAAGCTTACCTTATTTCAATGCAAACTGAGACTTATTTGGATGGAGTGAAATCCCATACCTTATGCACTTCAAGAACGTCTTCCTCAAATGCTACAAATGTTCTTTATGGATGTGAGAAAACACTGTTAAATCATATCCAAATATATTAAAACAAACTTATCTTTCTCACCTACAAAGGCAATGTCCATGGCCCTTTGAAAGGTGGCCCCAACATTCATAAGCCCGAAGGGCATCTTGGAATACATGAAAGTACCTCAAGGAGTTGTGAAGGCTGTCTTTTCTCTGTCATCTAAATGTACTGATATTTGGTTGTAGCCTGAAAAACCATCAATAAAAGACATGACATTAGCTCCAGACACTTTTTGCAAGATATGCTCCATCTTTGCAAAATGGTAGTTATCTTTCTTGGAACACTTATTCAAGTTCCTAAAGTAAACACACAACCTAATTTCCCCGTTCTTCTTCCTAACAGGGACCAAATTAGCAACCCACTCATAATATCTTAGCGGAATGATAATTTGGGCATTCAATAACTTTTTAATTTCCTTTTCCATTATTGGTAGAAGAAGAGGGCTAACATACCTTAGTTTTTGCTTGAATGGGGTGGATTATTTCTTCAAAGGGATTTTATTCTCAATCACTTGAGTGTCATAGGTTTTTAAGTCATTGTACTCCCATGAAAAAATATCTGAAAGCTCTTTCATCAGGCTTCCATAATCAGATCTTTTTTCTATAGTCAATTGTGTGGAAAAATTTATGGTTTTTGGGCACTCTTCATCTCCTAAATTGTACTTAAATACAACATGGTCTTCTTCTTTCTTATCAGGCTTCAAAGGCACATCATTTTGGTCAAAGATTTTCTCAAGTGGTACTAATCCTCTTGGGATTTGATTATTGGGGAGCTGAATAATATCATGGCGTCGAATTTTATTTTTCAACCTAGGGTTTTTGACCTTTTCATCATTTTCATTTTCATGATCTATGTGGAGAGAAAAAAAATTCATCTATAACTTCCAGAAATCTAACCAATTTCTCATCATCTTCAAACACTTTCCAAAAATTTACATTGTTTGGCAAGGAAGGCCTATATTTCACTTAAATTTCATAGTTAACCTTTGCTGGAAATGGTGGATTGAAGGTACTAGCTGAAACAACTAATGAATCAACAAGTTGATTCATTGCTCTAGGAATATATGAAATATTGAATGCTAGAAAATAATCAATGAGATTCCATACCTCATCTCTATATGCCTTAATCCTAACATGTTTGGATTGAAAAGTGTTCTTAATTTGTTGAATTATTAGATCAACATCTCCATATACCTTTAACCCCTGAATATTCATGTCCTTAGCAACATTTAAGCCCAAGACTAAGGATTTGTATTCTGCTATGTTATTTGTCACCTTAAAATCTAACTTGAAAGAAAAATTAATTGTTTCTTTGGAAGGTGAAACAAAAACAACACCCACTCCTGCAGATTCTCTTGAACAAGCACCATCAAAGAACATACTCCATATAGGAGTGTTTTTCACTTCCGAAGATTGGCAAATAAGCTTTTTGAGCTGCAAAGATAATGACTGAGAATCATCAATCTGAAGTATACAAGATCCGAAACCTATATCAACTAAGTATATTGGATGATTTTTAGGATCCTTCTCATCACTGATAATATAGGATAATTGTGCTTCCCTATACAATCTCCTTTTTTACCCTCCAAAGACTCAGACAATTGCATAAGAAAGTGTTGGAAGATTGGTTGTTGTCATTGATGTCAACCCTAGTCATGGGTTTTGGACCGCAAGATTGATAAAGGTATTTGGACATGAAGGAAAATGCACATGCATATACAACACCCATGAATGGATAGTATACATCGTGTTGTTTCCGGTGGTATGTGGCACGTCACGTGGATCCTCATGGTTGAGGAGAAATGAATTTTTGAAGATGACAAAGTGAATTGAAGAAGGAAGTACATGTAGGCCCTAGTATTAAAAGGAAGTGACATAAATGGTATAAATAAAAAAGTGTTAGGTCGGCCCTAATATTAAAAGGAAGTGACATAAATGGTATAAATAAACATCATTATACATTAATTTGATATAAGTCGAATTTCAGAGGAAATAAGAAGTAAAAGAAGGCCGGATTTCAAGGGAGGATGAAGTCTTTTGGTGATGTGTTCAAATTATGTTATTTTCAGGTCATCTTACCATTTTTGCTATAAATTTTTTTCTAAAACGATTCATATGGTAAAATTGCTATGGTATTGATAAGACATATCAAGGTACCTCTGGTAAAAGTTTCAGCTCTTGATTCTCTATAATTATGGAGATACACTTTGTGGAAGATAGGGTTTGTGACCAGTTCTGAAGCTAGTCAATAAACAGGTGTTCCAGGTAAAATAGTCATAACTTCTTCATACATAATCCAAATGAAGTGGGACCAATTCCATTGGAAAGAGTACGAACTGTATTTTTTTTTGTACAAGTTTCAGAATTGGATGTTAAATATTGAGCACGGGGCATGCTGTATAAGTTCGGTCTTCTGAATAGACCAGAATTGAATAAAGTCTACCATTCTTTCTATAACCTCTTTTTGGGGACGATTCAAGGAGTGAAAATTGGAGGAGATTCAGAGAATACATTGAGTAATATTATCTACAGGATCAGAGTACTCTAAGAATTGAAGAATTGCAGAAATTGAAGAAGTCTCAGGAAGCATTACCGGGTTCTATGTGATGATTGGTTGATGGTGATGATTTAATGTAAAGTTTTATTATCTCTCATATATTCTTGGGTGGAAGGAAGGAGCAAGGATGGAGAGTTAAAATCTCTCTTGATATTGGATGATTGTATATTCCTCTTGGAGGTTTATCCCTCCCTCTACATTTGGAAGCTGTAGCTACCTTTGGAAGTCATTACTTCCCTTGAACAAAAACTATTGATTATTTCTCATATATTGTGCATGGTGTATTGTGGTGTATTGGT
>ML784341.1:555195-610148 GCA_009831015.1 Picea engelmannii | reverse complement strand
ATATATTGTGCATGGTGTATTGTGGTGTATTGGTGTAACTCTTATACTATTGTTCATTTCTCATTGGATATAATTGAATGGTTTAAGTATAAGTTGAAAAAGGTTTTTAAATTGTACTTGATACTGATTCACCCCCCTCTCAGCATCAATAGAAAGATCATTTTGCAAGGTGCCTCCTAGCCTTCTTATCCATGCTCTAGATAAGATCATACCAAATTTGGGTGGCACATCATCTACCACAATGTCCATTACCATGCTCCTCATAGGTAATTGAGATAAGGAAATTGCTAGATCTTTAATCAAGCCAAGGAACTTAACCTTCCTAGAGTCAAATGAGAATAAATCATGATAATATTTGGTAATTTCTAAACCCAACTCATCCATGACTACTTTTGGCATGAGGTTATGAGAAGCTCCTGTGTCTAAAAGGAAATTATGCAAAATTTTATCATGGATATTCAAGGAGACATAAAAAGGTGGAGAGGTTTCCTCACGGTCTTCAACCATTGGGATAAGGACAATAGTAGGCTTATCATCTTGGAGGTTTACAACATCAACAACAACTAGCATGGATTTAGGCTCAAGGGCTTTGAGGATGGTTTGTTTGAAGGTATCATTCTTCATTAATTCCATGAGCGGCATGGGAATCTTAACCTTCTGAATTTCTGATTCAAAGCTGAATGAAAAAGGAACTTTGTTAGGGTTTCTTACCTCACGTAGAGGAGCTTTAAGAAGTACTTTGTAATATCCCCCGGTAGTGCCCCAGATATATTATGAATTGTAATCATGTTTTAAAGGCTGGTGAGCTGAGTATTGATAAGATGGTGGGGCTTATGTGTTTATTAGGCCAAAGAGCCTAAGTGTTAAGGCCAAGAGCCTGATTTTGTATATGTAATTATGCAGATCATTAATATAATATATAAACATCGATACGTGGCGACCGACCACGAAGAAAGAGTGATGGGGGACTAAGCTTCCACAAATTGGGTAAGGGAGAGGGGGCTGAGAGGTAGGAAGAGGGGCTAAGATTGAGGGATTAAGTCTTTAGGAATAATAATTTATTATTATTCCAAAGTGGTGTGAAAGGTATGTTTTTTTTTATTTTTTGTTATCCTAAGTCATGGGAGAGGAACACATGCAGCTCCAACATGTGAAAAAGGGAAAACATACTTGATGGAGTGCATGAAACTTCATGGGTGACATGTGTCGGCCTAGGCACATGCAATTTAACCCAATAATTGAGCCGTGATGGAGGTTTGTTCTCCATTCGGGCATCCACTGTCTGTCCTGTTGTGCATCTGTGTCTGATCGCTGTGTACCTCACGCAGCTCTGAAACCCAAAATTGTGAGACCTCTTTGATCGACTGGTGTATTCTCGTGAATTCCGCCCAGTCTCTGTGTTTGGTCTCCATCATCGACCTCTGCATAATTTCCTTGTCACACACCCTAAAAACTAGTGACAAACCCCGTGGACTGCGCCATGTCTCCTGTGTGTCCTGTGAACCCGATTTATCCACACTGCAAATCCGAGTCTGTGCTTAACTGTTTGGGTTGTTGTCTTCTGAGAAACTTGAGCATACCATAATTGTCTATGCCGTGTGTGTTTTAACTGTGGGTTTTTGTGGACATGCAGTCCCTTGGCTGAGTGTGATTTTTTACCATCATCTGTTCCTAGCTGAGCCATCTGTTGTCCTCCTTGTGCTGGAATGGAGCTGAAGAAGCAGGCTGTCAGGCCTATGTGAAACACTCTCTCTAGGTGAGAGAGGTGGTTGTGGTTGAAGAGGTAGGTTTTCAGGCCTATGAGCGACTCACTCCAGGTGAGAGAGTGCGCGAAGGGAGAGAGAACTCCTGGAAGGGGTCCTGTAGCTGCCATAGGGCACAGAGAATTATGGTCCATGGCAAAGGAGGTTTAGTAGCCGAAGCACTGTCTTGGTGATAGTGAAGGTGTATACTTCTGGGGTGGGACATGCATGTGGGGAATGAGAGTTTGTGAGCAGTGGGCATAACTGGCTCCTGGGAGAGAATCCTTCCTCATAAACTGTGTGTCTTTCGTTGACCTTTCCTAGCCTAGGATTCCCTTACCCGGTGGAGCTTAGTCCCAGCTCGGGGGTGACCTACTACTGAGAGTGATGAGCTGAGCGATCTAAGGCTGGGAGGTTCATGGAAGGTATACATTCAATTGGTGGTGTTACGCCAGTTTAAAAGATAAATATTAATTCTGTACTTAATTTAGATGTGATACATGTCTGTGTCTTGAAATGTATCATGTATTCCGTTGCAATGATATTTATTGTTAATTCTGTTTATTTCTGTATGTTAGCAGTAATATTGTGATTACTCTGTATTGTTGGTTAAATTTCATAAATGTGTTAATTTGATTTAATGCATAATATTTATAAGCATATTATATATGTATGAGAATGTTTCCGCGAAGTAGCATTGCCCGACAGTGTGGTTGATGGCCAGGGATGTTACAATATGGTATCATAGCCATAG
Organism: Picea engelmannii; assembly: GCA_009831015.1. Classification (NCBI taxonomy): domain Eukaryota; kingdom Viridiplantae; phylum Streptophyta; class Pinopsida; order Pinales; family Pinaceae; genus Picea; species Picea engelmannii. The sequence continues at coordinate 607,652 of ML784341.1, read as the reverse complement.
TTTCAGTGCTGAGCCTGGATGGGCCAGATAAGTGGTCTTTGGACCCAAGGTTTCGAGTGGAAATGGTGTTCAGATGGAACCAATTTCGAACCTTAGAATGTTTCTGAGTGCCAAGGGGTTACTTGGTCGTGTTACAAATCTCAAGAGGAGTAGCGGTAGAATAAAACCACAGCCGACATGGTATTTGACCAGAGAGAGAGAGAGATCACTCAACACTTGGGGTGTTGGAGCCGTAGGATCTATTGGGAGAAGGAGAATCCTTCACGACCGTCAGATATGGTAGTGTTGTGAGGTAGTTAGCCGTGAATTACTTTGGAAATCCGAAGAGTAACAGAGTCTATTTTATGCCGTAGGATTTGTTAAGAAGGAAGGGAAACCCCTTACGATCGTCAGATCTAGGGAAGGTGTAGAGGAGTTAAACCGGAAGACTTTCGGACTTCACGACTTCAGTGAAGTCTGATGCCAGAAACAAGAGAAGGGCCGAAACTTGAAGCTTTGAAGTGGATCTACGCCATAGATCTGGAGAGGAGAGATCGACCATTGGATCAAGCCAGTGTCGAAAGGTCAAACGTAGTGGTGAAGGGTGAAAGCTCCCGAAGAGCCGAAGTAGTGAGTCATAATGATGTCACTTGGATGGACGTGGACACATGGGATGTGTGCCACATGCCAGTGGGTTTCGAACCCGTAGAAGTTTGAAATTCCATATGGAATGTGACGAGTGTCACCTAGCTGAATGAGCCACATTTTGATCACTAGTATTTCGCCGTGTGTCATCCTATGTGAGCAGGGTTAGTGGGGCCTAAGTTTACATAATGAAGTTAAGGGTTGGAGGACCCATACTGGTGTTGATCATGATACATCAAAATCAATGGCCAGGGGACATTGCGGGGACCCAAGTTGCACGGAAGATAATTATCCAAGGCGGTCCCTCAATCCAAACCACGGTTTCACCGAGGGTTTACATGTCAGTGTCAGAAGAATTGTGGGATGAAAGGTGGGTTACTCCAAACCACCGTTGCATGCCCCCACAATTTGGAAAAGCGTAAGTGATGTGACGTAATGATGTCAACAAAGTGTCATGGAAGTGTTCGGGGTGTGCGAATGTGAAATATTCTGAAGTTTCGAAGTCCCATAACTCAGACGTCTGAGGTTCCACAACAAGTGTCAGCCGTTGGATGCTGGGTAGATGTGGACTGTTGATCCACCCTACTGCACGAGTCTGGTAACTCAGAACTCTGAGTGATTGTTGTTTTGTGTTGGGAAATCTTCCGAAGTCGAAGGCTCGAGTGCACGCTCATTGATCTAGCGCTTGGTCACGACCCATGGTCACGTGGGTTGGGGACAGAGAGAAAGGGGATAGTGCCTGAAAACTTAGCAGAGAAGAGCTCCGAAAGAAGAAATATGCGGGGATTCTTGATTGAACGAGAATCACAAAGAATGAAAACTAAACATTTTCTTGAGTCAAATTTGTTTATGAATCCTGTGGGATTTGTCAAGGAATAATAACCTGACAAATTCTGGTTGTCTGCACATTGTGTTTGCAGAAGTTTAGTGAGTGACAAAACCGAGTAGAATTTCCATTTAGTGAAAAAGAAATGGAGGAGACACATAATGATTCCAGTTCAGAGAACGAAGATAAAGGGATGGATGTTCATTTGGGAGTTGAAGGGTCGAACTCCAATGGACATGGATAATAGATAGATAAGGAAGGGAATATGATGAAAATCATTGAACGATTGCAAAATATGCCCAAACTCATTGAAAAAACAACAGAAAGCTCAGGAAATCTCAGGATAAACAAGGTGAATTCAACTTAAAGTTGATGAAGAGTCTAGAGATAATAGAAAAGAAGTTGGACCAGGAGAGAGACTCGAGCAAAACCGAGAGTCACCCGAATTCTGAGGGAAGAAGATCAAGGAGTGTTGGTAGACACCATCATCACTCCCAAGGTCGCTCCAAGAGGAGGGCACATAGTAGTTGAAGCCCATCTCCTACCAGAAATCACAGGAGATCTGGAGTGGATGAACTAAAGGGCGAAATGAACAAGATTAAGCCTCCAACGTTTGATGGAGAACATAATAAGGAAGAAGATGTCGAGACTTGGTTGCTTGGCATGAGGAAATATTTCCAACTACAAAATTATTCCTCTCATGCAGAAGGAAGAATTGCAATGTATCATCTGAAGGGAAAGGCATCCATGTGGTGGGATCATCTTGTGCAGGTGCAACACATTAGAGAGAAAGATATCACTTGGAGAGAATTCAAGAGGTATTTTGAGAAGAAATACTTGACTAAAAGATATTATGATAGAAAGATGAAAGATTTATTTGAACTCAAGCTGGGAAACATGACCATTGATGAATATGAACGAAGATTTTTGGAATTTCTGAAGTATGTCCCGTTAATAAAAGATGAGACTGTCAAGATTCAGTGGTATCTAAGTGGATTTCCGCCTTCCATTAGTGACAAGATTCAGTATGATGATCCTAAGACCATGGAAGAAACGATAAGAAGAGAAAAATGCCTATATGAGAAAAAAAGAGAGAAGCCTACCTTTCGGAAGGCTTGTGAAGACAAGAAGAAATTCAAAATGGATCAGAGGAAGAAGGGAACTAAGCCACCCTTTTTCAGAAACAATCCTCAAGGACATCCATCTTTTAGAGAGCCCAGGAAGGATGAAGTGGGTGGGAAAATGCCAAGACCGCCACCTATGGAATGTTGGAGTTGTAAAGAAAACCATAGGTACAGAGATTGCCCCCACAAAAATGATAAAGTGAGAGCTGTCCACAATGTACAGCAGGATGAAACAGTGGAGGACATGGGCAGTAGAATTCCAAGGATCTACATAGCCCTGGAAAAAAAGCAAGCTAAATATTAGTCACACATGATTGAAGTGGAAGGTATGATTAACAACTAACCATTTAATATTTTAATTGATTCAGGGGCTAGCCATAGTTATATAGATTCTAGAGTGTTGGAAAGTTTGCAAGTGTCAAGAAGAAAACATGAAAAGTCTTGGTTAGTGCAACTGGCTACATGAACCAAGAAGAAAGTCATGTTGAAATATTGTCATTGATGTCAAAGTGATGGTCAAGCATGATTGAGATGTTACCATTGATACCATTGATACATTGTCTTGGATACCATCATTGCAGGAGGAGCATGTTTGACTAATGGTGAAGGTGAAAATAAATAGTTTTGATTTATCGTAATTACTATTTTAACCAATGTTGAAAAAGTTTTATATAAAGAAAACGATTCAGAATCATTACAAGAAAAGAATGAAGTCCTATTTGAAAAGAAAAGAAATTAAAAGAAGATTAAAAAAAAAGTATAAAAGAAAATTTAAGAATTTCAAAAGAAAATTTAAGAAGACTTAAAAAGGAAAGTATAAAAGAAAATTTAAAAGGAAAGTATAAAAAGATTAAAAAGTAAAAGAAGATTAAAGAAGAAAGTATAAAAGAAAATTAAAGAAGGTTAAAAGAAAATTAAAGAAGATTTAAGTTTTAAAAATGAAAAGTTTAATATTAAAAAGGAGTTTTAATATTAAAAGTGAGGTTGGATTAAAAATGAAGTTAGGTAAAAATGGATGAAAAAGTGAAAGCTGTATTCTCCCATGGTATTTAGAAGCCCATGGTATTTACTCGTTATATTTGCAAATGTCAAAATAAAAATAATTTAGTTAATATGGTTGTCCAAATATTAATTATGTTGAAAATGCCGAAATGAAGAGTTACTTAGTTATTGAAAATTAATAAAAAGGCACGCGACTTATGTGAAAAGAGTTACATAGTTATTGAAAATTAATAAAGAGGCACATGACTTATGTGAAAAGTCATAATATTTCGTATTCAAAAGTTTACACATATATATACTTAATATATATTTAAAAATGCACGTGACTTATGTGAAAAGAGTTACGTAGTAAAGAGGCACGTGACTTATGTGAAAAGTCATAATATTTCGTATTCAAAAGTTTACACGTATATATACTTGAATATATATTGAAAGAAAAGTGTCTCTTTGTATGTGATTCATAATGTAATGTCTGAAGATCAAAGAAGCAGAGGAGTCCAACTATATTAAGAGAATTTGATGTCAATAATCTTGGTATGAAGTACCCACAGGAAGGAAGGGAGAGTCTCTGTGGTTCATATCAGAAGATAAAAAATAGAAGCAGAGTCCAAGATGAAGAATTGTTCATTCTAAGGTGCTTGTCAATGTCTAATTGAAGATCAAGAACAAAAGAAGACAAAGAAGTAGTTATGCGATCCAGTACTTGATACAGAAGACCATACAAGCAAAGGTTGCAACAGACAAGTAGAAAATACAACAATGGCTGTATGAGTCAAATTAAGTGAAGTACAGAAGAGAATGAATTGCATTATAAACTAAGGGTCGTTGGGTGGTGCAAGGGCAGGTTGGAGCCTGCAGAGGGAGTTGGTGCTTCCTTGTCAGTTGTAGCTGACTAAACAGGGGGTCGAAGCCTCCTACCAGTTGGTGCTTCCTTATCAATTATGGCTGACTAAACAAGGAGTCGAAGCCTCCTACCAGTTGGTGCTGGTGAATGAGGGTGTGGGTGCATCCTTCCAATTGTAGCTAGTAAATGGGGTGTGGCAACATCCCTTCAGTTGTAGCTGAAGAAACTTGGAGAATGTCTCTCCATCAAGTTGTAGCTTGAAAACAGTTTTGTAAAAAGAACTTTTTATTAATGAGAAAAGAGTTGGTGGTTTTCCTTGTTGGGTTCCACGATAAAATATTGTGTTCATAAGGGTTTGTGGTTCATCATATATTACTTAATTGAATAATTAATATGTGTGCTTAATATGTATGAAGATAAAAAGAAAAAGTAGGCAATAGTGATTCACCCCCCCTCTCAATATTGCTGGATATTCCATCAATTGGTATCAGAGAAAGGTTCCTTTAAGAACAGTCTAACAAACTGAAAGGAAGACCAAATTAAGCACACATGGATGGACAAAATATTTACAATGAGAATGGAACTCCAATACTTAGAAAATAAGAATACATATTTTGGAGTACAAGAATGGAAAGTCTTTTGAAGGCATTGGGGCATGATGTATGGAATTCAATGATCACTGATTATTTCCCACCAAATAGTGTAAGGACTCCATCTCAAAAGAAAGACAAGAAAATTAACTCAATGGTAATAAATACAATCCTTGATGGATTACTGGATGATATCAAAGAGAATATAGGTGAATGTAACTCTGCAAAAGAACTCTGGGAAAAATTAAAAGACCTCTACTCAGATGAGAAGTCAAATGAAGCATTTCAATCAGAACAAAGTTCAATCTACAACAATTCTAGTGATGAAGATTCTTTTGAAGAATACTCAGACATTGAAGCAAAAGTCAATATGGAACATGAGCTTGAAAGTTCTTTGGAGGAACTAAGAAAATATAAACAAAGGTGTAAACAACTAAAGGATAAACTTAAGACTATTGAAAAATTAAAGAAAGGGACTGAATCCCTTAATAAAGTTCAAAGTCTACAAATATCTCCCTCGAACAAATATGGCCTTGCATATGACCATGCACACATAATTAAAGGATAAAGTCCTATTACTCAGATTGAGATTGAAGATGATATGTCTAGTGATGATACCTCCAAATAATCTGCTCATCCTCCCAATAATATGTATCAAATCAAAAGAGAAGACTTGGCCATCAATAAAGGTAAAGAATATCCACAATCTTCCGATTGCAATAATGTTGATATTGAATTATCCCCTGCAAATAGAGAAGAAGATTCAAATACAACAACATAATGTTCTGTTAGCATCTATCCCATGGAAGAAGAAGAATAAAAACTATCAAAGGCCAAAGAAAAGGTTGATTGGAGTCTCTTTGAATACCTCTATCACCATAATGAATCAGATTATAGCTATCTTCATGAATACACTCAAGAATTTCTTAAAAAGAGTCAAAAACATATCTTGGAAATAAAGAAAATTCTCAAGGACAGTAAAAAGATAATATATGAGTAGGACAATCAGTTAGAAGAGAAAGAAGAGGAGATCAAGAGACTGAAAAATGAAATCAATCAAGAAAAAGAAGAAAGGAAGATGATGTCTCAAGCAAAAACCTTGTAGATCTAAAAGAACTAAGGGAAAACTATGTCAATCTTAGAAATCCAACTTGAAGAAACTAAAAGGAGAGAAGAGGTAGTAAAGAACCAGTTGGAAAAAAATGAAGAATCTTGTCATAAGATGGAAGCAGAAGTTGTGAATCTTAGAAAGAAGGTTGAGAAGTTAGACACCCAAATCAAGTTCTTGAACAACTCCATGACCCTGGATGAGATCTTGGATAGTCTGAGATCACCATATGACAAAACCAATATTGGCTACAAAAAGGAAGAAATTAGTAATCTCAATAAACCTGATGCAAGTCCTTCATTTGTAAAGAGTGAAGACAGGTCTGATGCAAGCATTTCTTTTATAAAAAGGGAAAGCAAGTATGATGCGGGTTCTTCATGTTCAAAGAATAAAAGCAACACTACAAAACTTAGAAGATCAGATCAAGGAAGACATCCAGAAGCTACTCATACACCTCAAAGAAAGTTTAAAAGAGAGACACCTTCATGGATGAATCAAAGAAGGTATGAGAGTGTCTTTAACGATTATTGTTTTTCTCGTAATGAATATGGTCATAAAGCCTTGGATTGTAGGCATCATGGAAGAAAACAAGTCAGTAGGTTCAACAACAATATAAGATGTTGGAACTACAATCATGTTGGACATATTGCTGCACATTGTTACACTATGAGATGCTATAGTTGTGGTGGATATGGCCACAAAGTCTATAACTGTTGGAACTCAAGAAAACCGTCAAAGATAAGTGAATCATACAAGACGACAAAAGGAGTAAATGTAATATGGAAGAAAAAAGAAACTGCAATAATAAATGATTAGATTACAAAGCTCAAGAAACCAGGACACTCACAGATGTGGATAGCAAAGATTGAACAATTGAACAGGAGTTCAGAGGATAAAACTTCTAATAAGGAATATTCTCAAAACAAGGATAAAGAAGCTTCTGGTGCACATAATAATGACGTTGAGGATGAATCTCCAACGGTAGAACATCAAGCAGAATTGAGGGATGATTATCTCATAAATATTCCAATCCTATTTTAGTGGTACTTTTGAGGAATAAGAGTGATACCTATTGCACACCTGAAGAAGCAATTTTGAGTGACGATTAAAGTCTATATGAACAAGTATCTATATAATAAAAGATGGCATCATGACCCATATACTTCATTCACCAGGGTTACAGTTATAGCACCGTTGAAGCATCTCCTGGAAGATTAGATTATGTCAATAATGGTTAGCTCAAATTTGGATCCAATTTGAAGAGATGGAAGTCAAGCATGACAAATGAGAATCCATCTAAGTCTTATGATGATGATATTACACTCATTGATAAACTGATCACCACACTAAAAAATGGAGCTACAATCTGCTTTCAGTAACAACCATAATGATGAGAGGAATTGCCCTGATAATGATAAAGTGACTTGGAGGAAAGGGAGATTCGTCAGCGTTCAGACGTCTTAAATAATAACCACACTGCAAATCCTGAAGTCAACCCTAGACTGAACAAAAACATTGGTGCTTTGATGAGTATTATAAAATCATTTCCTTCAGTTTCAGAAATGAGATTATGTGCAGATGAAGCTGATTTGAAGACAATACTGGCAAAATTGTGGTTGTCTATGGCCAAGGGGAAATCGATGCAGAAATATGGAGATGAATATTTTGGAGAGAAAGTCTGGCGGTTTCCTTACAACATTCTTAGATTCATCCAGTGTTGCAACATAATGTCATTGGTATTTCTATCTGAGTATGATGACAAACTTCTAAAACTTGATAATTCATATTCGTGGTTTTATCAATTCACGGTGGTGCAGGATTCTCCTGAGAGGGAGGTTATGTATACCTCTAGAAACAATCATGAAGTTTCCAGATTTGGATTTCATGGAAGTCGAAGAGAAAAGTGGTACTCGATTCTGAGAAACGTCTTGCGATGCTTCAACAACACGAAATTAATGTCGTCTGGAAATAGTTTTGGTGATGGTATTTATTTGGCAGAAGACTTTGAATATTCTGCGAATTATGCAGGCAATTATTTGTCTGTGAATAATGCAGGAAATTCTTTGGGATATAAGAAGCGAAATGGATTATGGCCCAAACTTAAGGTGTCTATGCTTAGTGGGGTTTCATTGAAATGGGATTTGAATCATATTGTGTGGCTATCAGGTCTGGGGTGAGATCCGGTGTGCCTGAAGATGATTACGGGGCAAATAACTGTTACTTGCAACAGTGATGATGATGAGTCGGTGATGTGGTTGGTGTGTTTAGTTACAGAAGCCAAATTTATTCAACTGTATTTGTCTACCTGATGACCAAATAATAGTGAACACACCCACACTATTTTTCGTCCCCTTTGATCATAACCTAAACAAGTATCTGTATATATTTCACGTAAACTGGACAAGTGACCATTTGAATAAGATTATTATTCTGGGTGGCAGTTTTAAATGTTTCAACGAAACAATTCTTGATGCTGTTGGTAATGAAGTTAAATCTTTAAGTAACAATGAGCATGGAGTTCGTGAAATACCGCTGCCACACAAACCTATTAGCTTGAAGGATCCCAACTTCATATACACAGACGGGTGTTTGTATTCAAAGACGACGCAAGGAGGATGATCGATATGTCCAGTGGATATGATACAATTCGATTAAGAAACTTGATCCCAACGAAGCCATGGTGAATAAATGACAGTGCGATCTCTACAATAAATTGAAAGAAATGACATTGAAAAAGCATAAACTTAGGCATTGGATGTTGAACATCGCCATAGCTGCTATAGGAAGGAAAAATTCTTTTGCGGGGAAGAGAGGCACATCATGGGGTTTTTAATCTGGTGTAGATGAAACCAAAGAGGATAATGGGGATGATGATGATGATGAGCTCACTGTTCATCACACTGCAAGTGCTAGTGATGTACATGGATTCAAGAATGTCCTTGCAATGGGTACAGACAAATATGAGGCAGACTTTGAGGGCTGAACAACCTCGCACTTTGCTTGTGAGTATGGTGAGGTGGAATGCACTGCAATACTTCTTGAAGTATGCAATCTAGAGCAGATATTGTTGATGTCGGAGGCATTCATATTAATAAACGATGGAGAAGTGGAAAAAGGATTTTGACAAGGTTTTTAAGGCTGTGGTTGTTCTTCGAACCAATACCACTCGAAATTTTGATACAGAGCTTGTCCAAAGAGGAAATGCCACCATTTTTGTCATAGATAAAAAACACAACATTATTCTCACCAATAGGCACGTCATTTAGCCAGGTCTTTTTGTTGCCCAGGCTATGTTCCTCAATCATGAGGAGATTCCAGTTTATCCTCTTTACCGTGACCTTGTTCATGATTTATGAAATGTGAGGAAATTCCTCTTGCGCCAGAAGTCGTCGCTGTTGGTTTGTAAATCCGGGTGGTCGGTAATCACAGTTGCGAGAAGATTTCAGTGATAGCCGGGACCCTAGCCCGATTGAATAGAGATGCCCCTAGATTTGGAAGTGATGTATACAATGACTTTAATACCTTTATATGTAGGCAACTTCAGGGACAAGAGGAGGGTCAAGTGACTCACCTGTCATTGATTTTCATGGGAAATAAGTTGGACTACATGTTGCTGGCATATTAGATAGTTGTGCTGCATTTGTTCTTCCACTGGATAGAGTGGTAAGGGCACTGGAAATTTTACAGAAGTGCAAGGACGAGTGCAACAACACTACATTATGTATTCCTCGAGGCACACTTCAGATGACCCTTGTTCACAAAGGATTTGATGAGGCACATTGATTAGGGTTTCGACGCGAGACTGAACAGCTTGTGAGAGAGGCTTTTCCTAAGAGACGAGAATTCTTGTAATAGATTCGGTGGTGCTCGGAGGTCCTGCTAATGAGATGAAGAAAGCCAAAGAATTTTGGATTGTAAAGGGCAGTACAATGAATAAGAAGTAAACTCGGTCGTTAAGCATATATATGTGATTGAATACAACCAGACACATTTTATATTTAAAGATAAAATGCCAGGACAAATGCTTGATTGTAACAAATGGAACATGACTGATGTAGGTCACATATTCATTGGTATATCATACTCATATCAAGATGAGGAAACATCTTAGCGCAAGTTTCATTGCTGCGGTTTCATCCCTGGTCTGGAAAAATTCACGTAAGTTTCATCGATGCGGTTTTCATCCCTGATCTGGACAAATTCGTTTTCATTATAGTTTCATCTTTTATCTGTTTTCACAAGTACTCCCCACAAAGGAGAGCAATGGAAAGAGGAGAAGAAATTGATAATGCAGGAAAATATGAGAAACATAATTCTCCTTCAATTACCATTTGGGAATTCAAATTATCCAATTTACCAAGCTATGTAATAGGGGGAGATTAAATCAAGGAGTGTAGAAAATCTCTTGTCATTAATGTCAAAGGGGGAGAGAAAATTCAAAGAAGCACATTGACAAGAAGAGTTATGATAGGTGTGTTGCCATCAATGACAAAGGGGGAGATTGTTGGAATATTGTCATTGATGTCAAAGTGATGGTCAATTATGATTGAGATGTTGCCATTGATACCATTGATACATTGTCTTTGATGCCATCATTGCAGGAGGAGCATGTTTGACTAATGGTGAAGGTGAAAGGAAATAGTTTTGATATTATCGTAATTACTATTTTAACCAATGTTGAAAAAGTTTTATATAAAGAAAAAGATTCAAAAGCATTACAAGAAAAGAATGAAGTCCTATTTGAAAAGAAAAAAAATTAAAAGAAGATTAAAAAAAAAGTATAAAAGAAAATTTAAGAAGTTCAAAAGAAAATTAAAGAAGACTTAAAAAGGAAAGTATAAAAGAAAATTTAAAAAGAAAGTATAAAAAGATAAAAAAGTAAAAGAAGATTAAAGAAGAAAGTATAAAAGAAAATTAAAGAAGGTTAAAAGAAAATTAAAGAAGATTTAAGTTTTAAAAATGAAAAGTTTAATATTAAAAAAGAGTTTTAATATTAAAAGTGAGGTTGGATTAAAAAGGAAGTTAGGTAAAAATTGATGAAAAAGTGAAAGCTGTATTCTCCCATGGTATTTAAAAGCAAAGTGTCTCTTTGTATGTGATCCATAATATATTGAAAGAAAAGTGTCTCTTGGTATGTGATTCATAATGTAATATCTGAAGATCAAAGAAGCACAGGAGTCCAACTATATTAAAAGAATTTGATGTCAAGACGCTTGGTATGAAGTAACCAAAGGAAGGAAGGGAGAGTCTCTATGGTTCATATCAAAAGATCAAAAACAAAAGTAGAGTCCAAGATGAAGAATTGTTCATTCTAAGGTGCTTGTCAATGTCTAATTGAAGATCAAGAATAGAAGAAGACAGAGAAATAGTTATGCGATCCAGTACTTGATACAAAATACCATACAAGCAAAGGTTGCAACAGACAAGTAGAAAATAAAACAATGGTTGTATGACTCAAATTCAGTGAAGTACAAAAGATAATGAATTGCATTATAAACTAAGGGTGGTTGAGTGGTGCAAGGGCATGTTGGAGCATGCAGAGGGAGTTGGTGCTTCCTTGTCAGTTGTAGCTGACTAAATAGGGGGTCGAAGCCTCCTACCAGTTGGTGCTGGTGAAGAGAGGGAGTTGGTGCTTCTTTATCAGTTGTGGCTGACTAAACAGGGATTCGAAGCCTCCTACCAGTTGGTGCTGGTGAATGAGGGTGTGGGTGCATCCTTCCAGTTGTAGCTGGTAAATGGGATGTGGAAGCATCCCTTCAGTTGTAGTTGAAGAAACTTGGGGAATGTCTCTCCATCAAGTTGTAGCTTGAAAACAATTTTGTAAAAAGAACTTTTTATTAATGAGAAAAGAGTTGGTGGTTTTCCTTGTTGGGTTCCATGATAAAATCTTGTGTTCATAAAGGTTTGTTGTTCATCATATATTACTTAATTGAATAATTAATATGTTTCCTTAATATGGATGAAGATAAAAAGAAAATGTAGGCAATAATGATTCACCCCCCCCTCTCAGTATTGTTGGATATTCCATGAAGTCAATGAGTTAGTTAAGTCCTATCCAGTGGACATGAATGGACATTCTGCCTTTAGGTTATTATGACTGTCTAATTGGGATGGATTGGTTGGACCAACACCATTCCATATTGGAATGTCAGAACAAGGCATTCAATTGCCTGGATGAGGAGGGGAATCAGAGAAACGTCCAAGGAATTCCCAGAGCTGTTGCTATTAAAGAAATCTCAGCAATGTAGCTGAAGAAGTGCTACATGAAATGCTGTCAATTATTTGTAGCCCATGTGGAGGAAACATATAAGGATGAAGTCTCAAAGATTGGAGATCATGCAGTACTAAAGGAGTTTGAAGATTGGTGTGAATGTAAGTTGAATTTTGTTCAGTTTTAGACCAAGAGGATTCTATAGATGATAAGCACATGTCTTCTTCAACAAATGATGAACTACCTTCTTGGGTAAGATCAGAAGATCCTTGAACTTATGAAACTAATTTTTCACTATCAGTCTTTGAGCTTATAGTTTCAACAAGTGTTGGTTTTATTAATGGATTTTATGGAAAAGACACATAAGGCTTTCTACAGATACCTGAAATGGAATATCCCTTCTGTAATTCTTTTCCTTCTTTGATGATCATTTCAGGATCAGATACTGGATCAGTTAGTGGATGCTAAGTATTTGCTCAAGTATGTTCCTTCTTAAGAGCCACACTGTACCAATGGAGTCGCCAGATAGAAAATTACAACTAGACTAATGCCCTGCCTTTGTCTATCATCAAAATCCGGGACTATGTCATCTCCCAGGGAAGCTTTCTTTACACTCTTTTCCCTGGAAATGATGCCAATTTGTTATCACTCCAAGAGTCTCTCTAGGTTGTAAATCGAGAGAGCTTGGTAACTTAATCAAATGCTTAATGAAATGTATGAAATTAGATAAAAAATGAACAACTCACTCAACAACTCCCTTACTCAAGACACTTGAACATATCCAGACAAAAGAAGGTTCTCAAAAGGTATTGATCATATGGTTTTTAAACTCAGATGGATGGACAACACTCACTATACCAAAAAAACCATGCATATTAAAAACATAGATGAAATGTTGATTATAACAAGGAAGAATACTTATAATCTAGTTTACCAATGAAAATACAAGATTACAGTTATCAGTCATTGAGTAAACAATCAAATGAACATGTCATTCAATCATAAGTGTAGGAAAAGATGGATGAATAGAGGTCTGAACAATAACAGTGAAAGAAGCTTATAATTCCAGTATATAAATCAAAAGTATTTACAATAAAAGAGTCTATAAATCTCTCCAAATTCGAACCCTTTACAATGATGCCTCAATGGGCTTAAATATCCTTTTACAAATTAGTTTCATGATCGCCCAAAGATGGATCTGAATGCTACTTGTCAAACAAAATCTAATCTAATAACAAGAAGGTAGGATGAGATCCTATTTTTAAGGGATAGGTATCCCATCCTAATCCCAAGTCTTTAGATCCACACGAGCTTCCTCGTGGCTATAGAAGTTGTTCAACACCTTTATCTAACACCTGGAGCAATGAATCACTCGTTGAATGCAGAAAATCAGGTCAAAGTTGACCAAATCTCTTCCATGCAGAAATTTGGAGAGTTGGTAGTGCACTACATAGGAAAAACACAGTCTGCGCTACAAAATCATGTAGGTGCTTGTCTTGCAAAAAAACTCCAAAATTGCTTGAAAATTGTCTTTGAAGGTTGGGAGTCTGCCTCATCAAAATAAATAGCACTATAATTTATTGATATTATTGATATTACTCAGGCTTCATCTCAATAATCATGTATTCATAGCTTCTTCCTCAATGTAGTTTCCATGTACCTTAATAAGACTTCAAAACACCTGAGATATAATATGTTCATCATAAATAAGCAACATTTGATCACAAAACCTTGAAACAACATCTGCATATCAATCATCTTGCTTGGAAGAACTAGGAGAAGTGGTCTCTTTCAAGAAGATTGCCAAGTTCTTTTTACTAAGCATGTTCTTAGACAAATATATATTTTCAGTCAACTTGTTATTTTCAGCTCTCAAGATGAGGTTCTTCCTGTACATATTAACCAATTGTTTCCTCTGAATCATCTTTTTCCTGATGTTCCTCTTGAGATGATTACACTCCCTTTCTAGTTAATCTATTTGACTTGAAATTTGTCTACCGAGTTTAACATTCTCTTGATGTAGTTTCTGGTTCTTTTCCTGAATTTATTTGAGTTGTCTGTCTGCATCCTTAAGTAATTGAGTCCAATTAGTTTTAGATCCTTGATATGTCTCTGGAGATGGATCTGGTGGACATTCCCTTAATTGGACTATGGCCTTAAGTGCTTCCTTTTCAAGAGGAGAAACTTTCAATTTTGATAACCTAGTTCTATGCTTGATAACCTCAGTGCTTTGATGAGATTCCTCTGCTAGTACAAGTTTTCTATTAGATGACCTTCTGAGGGATGGTGAACCAATTTTATCTTGGACAATCTGGGAATTATCTTCAATTTCCATTTGAGAAATCTCCATAGGAGGCTCTATTTGCTCTTCAATAACAAGCTCTTTAGCCTTTCCTTTTCTCTTATCTCTTTTATACACTTGGACAGGTGAAGGTTCTTGAGGAATGGGGTCTTGAGAGGATTGTGGTACTTCAGATGAGGGAGAAGAGAGAGATACTATAGTCTTCTTCCTAGGAGTATTGAATTTTGAAGGAGGAATATGCAGGTCAAGATGGTAATTAGATACAAATAGAAAAGTGGACCAATCCTTCCCTTCCTTCTTCAACTGTTCAATGACTATGAGTTTGATTAAGGCATGGTGAAAAATGGATTTTTTAAGTTTATCAAGATTTCATTTTGCAAATGAAATCATCCTTTGCAAACTCATAAAAATGAAATATGATAGGTCAATTTCCTTCTTAGCAGTGAAGTGGAGCAACAACTTGAAATGATACTGCAAGATCGAGCTATACCTCCCTTCACAAGTGAAAATTATTTGAATGATGAACAACAACTTTTCATATTCCTCTAGCAACCAATTCATTGGCACTCCCTTCACCAAATCATCTCCCCTATGCTCAAGTTTGAGCATGTCTTGACACCAGACCTCCTTCTCTAATTTCCTTGCCTTAAAACAAAGTTCTCCTGACCTTGGGATATCAGTTACTTCTGCAATTAAGTCCATTTTCAAATGAATCTCCAAGATTCCAACCTGAGTTTTACCTTCCTTGAAATTATGCACAAAATCTCTTGACACCTCCAGATGATGCCCTTCTAGGTTTTGACAAAACCTCCAACATCCCATGCGCTTGAAGAAGTCCACATGGTCAGGGTTTTGTTCAATCAAAGTAGTATCAGTGGACTCAAATCTAACCACAAATCCTAACCTCTTCTTGGGGATGGGGTATTTCCTTGGAGCCATTGGATATATGAATACTTGCTGTAAACACTTTTGCACAAAGAAAATTAGAAGAAAACCATGAGGACAAAATCTTTCTTTGTTTCTTTGCAAACCTTAGTAGTTTTCCTTCGATGGTGAGCTGCAACTTTAGAAGAGGATCTCAAGACTTGATGATGATTTAAGAACCTTAAAAAACCTTCTTGATATACCTTTTTCACTTCAAAAATATTCGAATTTCAAAAAAGAGATTTTCTCACGAGTTGGTAGCACGCCATGTGGAATAATGATGAGTTGATATGACAATGTTTGCTGAGTTGGTAGCGCTTCACGTACAAAAGTTACCAAATGTGATAGAAACTCGTCATCATGGAGAATAATGATAGAACAAAGGTCAAATCATGATTTGAAAGTTAATGATGGATCATTAAGGACCAAAATCAACTCTTTATAATCCCCGACTCACTTTTAGGATGTAAATGACTTGACTTTAGCAATAAAACTTAGGACAATGATCTTGATGACCACTTAGTCATCTAATAAGATCATTTGAAAGGACCAAGACTTGATGACTAGAATGAATGAAGGACATACCATTCTGAATGACTAAGGAAAACAAAGACTCAAAAAACTACCTAAGGCTTAAATAAAATGGAATTTTATTGCAAGATAATAGTTTCAACATTGGCTTTTAACTCTTGCCATCTACTTTTACCCTATGGGACTTTAGCCCCTTCTTCCCACAAGGTAAGGTACAACCCTTCCTAGTGTAGCCAAGCCCAATGCCCAAACAAGGATAGGGGAAATGAAAGGAATAAATATGGAAAGTGGTAAGTATGGAGGGAACAGACGATGTATTTTTACAGATCCACCCAGTAACAACCCATCCTAAAGGGAAATCAACTTACTAGGGAACCATGTCACCTTTCTAGGTATGAACAAGGAAAAGAGCATAATTTCCAAGAAAACATCATGAAATGAAGAAGGATTCAATACAACATATACAAGTGCTTCAAAAATCATAGTGATACATACCATGATACCCAAACTCATTACCTCATGGAGCAAGACTCACTGCTACTTCAAGACCAAGATGGTGGGATGGATACTATTGTTGGTGATAAGTGGACTGCATTGAAGAAAAGAGGGGCCCTCCAGGGGCATGCTCAAGTCATATGACTCTTGGTACTCCATGTCTAGGACCTGTGGGCCCCAAAACTTGATCTTCTTATCTATCCCTAGGCTAGAGGATAACAAAACCAATTCAAACACAATGGGTGTAGGGAGGAGATTATGAAGTCCCAATTGATTTATTGTTTCTAATGTCATTACATTTATGGCTACACCCAAGTTGATTAGAGTGTTTGTAATGGGAGTCTTATTAAAAAGAAATACGACTACATGATTCCTAGGGTCCAAGTACTTTTTTGTAGTGACTTCACTGAACACGAGGCTTGCCAATTTCCCTACAACTTGGATTGTTGGGGGGTCCTTTTTTCGTCTACCTAGATTTTTAATGCATAAGTCTCTAATTGTTTTAGTGTAAATATGGACGTCCTTTATTAATTTTAACAGGGGTATCTTAATACAAATATTTTTCAGTTATGACACCAAATCAAAGGCGAAAGGTATAATTGGTTTTTCAAGTGCCATCCTCTCTGGAAAAGTAGGTTGATCGAGATGTAATAATTGTTTCTTCTGAGAACTGGTTTGTGGGGCTGTTGGTGTTGGACATAATGTCATTAATGTGTTATCATTGATGTCAAATAATATAACAGTATGCAGATTTCATGTCAAATAAATATATGTAGGTATCATTGATGTGTTGTCATTGATGTCAAACAATATGATGGTATGTAGAGATTAAAGCTCAGGAGGGTTAGCGACTAAAGATTAGAATCTCAGACGAGATGTTGCACATGAAGCTCATAAGGGAAAGGACATTACGGAAACATGATTGGGATTGAAATCCCCATAGGATAAACCATGACTGTTGGATAGGCAAGCGCCAGATCAAGGGCAGGGATTGATTGCAGAGTGCGAAGGGAGAATTAAACTACATGCTATTTCCCATCCCACAATTAGTCTAGATCGTCAGATCTCATCAACTCAAAGATTGACGACTATGGTTGATCCACCAAACAATCAGATTAAGTCATGACCGTTGGATATGTAAGCACAAGATCAAAGGAATGGATTGATTGCAGAGTGTGAAGGGAGAATTAAACTATACGTTATTTCAAATCCCACAATTATTCTAGATCGTCAGATCTCATCAATTCAAAGATCGACGACTATGGTTGACTAACCAACAATTGCACAAATTCAATTGAGGAGTTTGTGCGACGAAATAAATCACACGCAAGTTATGGTTCTGCAATCCAAATCGACCGTTGGATCAAGTTAAGTGGAAGGATAGGATAAGCAAAGACGAAGACCGTCCGATACGAAGTCCCAAAGTAAATGAGGGCCGTCCAATATATTCAGAGCTCGTCGAGGTAGAAATGGTCAACTTCGACGGTGACCAATTTAGGAGAAAAGGGTTGAGAACAAGTAAGATCACCCAAAGGCCGAAGTCCTGGTCCAATGTGAGGAACACTTCGGGAGATATTAGGATTGTCAGATCATGTTTAATGGAAGGACATAGTAAGCCACAAATGTCCTGAAATAGACATAAGCTGTCTGATATGAGGAAACACTTCAGAAAATATCCCGACCGTTGGATCGAGGAAATTAGAAGGATAGGATAAGAAAGGCCAAAGGCCCGAGATCCCAAATAGCCGAATTCCCGACAACCGTTGGATCCTGCTAAGCCTTTTCGTGTTAAAGAATGACCATTGGATGAAGTCAAGTTACTCAAGGTTTAAACTTTAGGGAATCTCATTTCGAGAGAACTAGGAAGTGGAGAAATTGAATTACTCGAAGTCCCAAGGCCGGAGTCCTGAAGTGGATATGAGTTGTTTGATCATTGGAACACTTCAGAAAGTATCCTGACCATTAGATCAAGGAGAAGAACATGTGCCATATAAAGATATCCATGTCAACAAGGACACATGGCGTAATTAGATGATGACAAGTGTCAAGGTCCCATAGGTACTTTAAGAATATGTAAGCCACAAATCCAAGTGACATGTGGAAACCAATGAAGAAGTGCCATGTCAACAAGTGACATCAGAAAGTTATGTCACTCCAAGAGTTTCATCACCAACAAATTTCCTAAGTCTCGAAGTCCCGAAGGATGAATTCCCGAAGTGGACATGAGTCGTTTGATATGAAGAACACTTCGGGAGCATTCTCAACAGTTGAAGATTATGGAGACGTGTCTTTTATTCGAGATATTTGTAAAGAGACTGGAAGTCACGAAGGACGAAGTCCCGAAGTACCGACAGTCGTCCATCTCATTAGGAGATTAAAACGTGACCGTTGATTTTGATAAGTGATCAAGCAATCGATTGGCCTAGCATTTGGTTACCAACTGAGGTCGTATGGAATAAAGAAACAAAGGACAAAAGAAGAAGCAACGCTTAAATTAATAAGCACGTGGTCCTGTGCATATGGTCATATGTAAATGGTTTGAAGGAAGCACCTCTATAGTATTTGATTTCTGCAACATTCGCATAGACAAAGGAAATCGATCCATACCTGTGATTGATTTATGAAAATAGGGGGAATGCCAAGTTTAAATTTGAAGACCCATACTGATGTTCTTTGGTGGTCCTAATTTTTTTTTGAATTGACAAGTTAGTTGTAACTTGTGTCACAAGTCGGCCCAATAACTTAAAAAATATTTCAGCATAAACGAGTATAAATACAACCATGATTGGTTCACTTAAAAAATGAGTTGAGAGTGGGGAAGAGGTGGATCTGCACCTGAGGTCGATGATTTCTATAATGATAATTCTTTGACATAAAAAGGTGTGAATATCAAAGAGAAGATGAAGTGAAGAAGGTGAAAATATCAGAGAGAAGATGAAGTGAAGAAGGTGCAAATTTCAGAGAGAAGATGAAGATGATGAGAATTTGTGGTATACATCATATCATGAGATAAAGATGATTCAATAAATGGATCACTGCTACTAGAGTTGGTTGAAATTCCATATGAACTCTAGTTGGATAGATTGCATTCTATCAGCAAGCTGGGTCTTGTGGCAAGTTGGGTCTTGCTTGAGAGTTTGTGCTCTCCTAGGAGTTGGTGCTCCTTACTTCAGTTGGTGCTAGGAAAATCCCCATTACTATAGTCACACACACACACACACACATATATATAAGGTTATACATACATTTGGTATCTCTTGTGTTCATTGTGATTATGTGTACAATTATGTTTTAACTGCTAACTTGTAAGAAGACAAGTTATAAAAGTCCACACACTAATTCACCCCCCCCCCTCTTAGTGTGGTTGGTGTAATCAACAATTGGTATCATAGCCGGTTCCTTCAACACAGTTTAAACACTGGAAGGTAGATTATGAAGAAATGGGTGGATAGATGGCTCTCTCCACAATTGAATCTCCCTTATTTGATGGAACAAATTATTCTTCATGGAGAGAAAATATGAAATAGTATTTGAAGTCAAGAGGATCTGAAGTTTGGAATTCAGTAGTAAGCAAGCCCTAGGACTTAACTACCTCAAATAATCTATCCAATATTGCAACCCAAAGAAGAGTAAGGAATAACAATCAAGTGGCATTGAATATTCTTCTCAATGGATTATTAGATACCATCAAGGAAAGCACGAGACTATGCACATCTGCCAAGGACTTATGGCTGAATTTAGAAAAGATATATCAAATCAAAAGAGAAGACATAGAAGACATTCCTTTCAAGGATGAAGAGGAAGACTCAACCATCAATAAAGGTAAAGACTCTCCACAATATTTCGATTACAATAATGTTGATACTGAATTCTCCCCTGCAAGTAAAGAAGAAGATTCAGATACAATAGAAGAATGTTCTGTTAGCATTTATCCCATGGAAGAAGTAGAAGAAGAACTATCAAAGGCCAAACATAAAGTTGATTGGGGTCTCTATGAACACCACTATGACCATAATTATTCAGACTATAGCTATCTTCACGACTACACTAAATAATTTCTTGAAAAGAGTCAAAATCATATCTTGGAAATAAAGGAAATGCTCAAAGACAATGAAAAGATAATATCTGAGAAAGATAATCAGTTAGAAGAAAAATAAGAGGAGATCGAGAAGTTGAAGAAATAAATTGGTCAAGTAAAATAAAAGAAGAAGGAATATGATGAGCTTAGAAATCAAAATCATATCTTGGAAATAAAGGAAAAGCTCAAAGACAATGAAAAAATCATATCTGAGTAAAATATTTAGCTAGAAGAAAAAGAAGAGGAGATTGAGAAATTGAAGAATGAAATTAGTCAAGCAAAAGAAGAAAATAAGGAATATGATGAACTTAGCAGAAACCTTGGAGATATAAAAGAACTAAGAGAAAGCAATGTCAATTTGAAAACCCAACTTGAAGAAGCCAAAATAAGAGAGGAGGTAGTGAGGAACCAATTGAACAAAAGGGAAGAATCATGTCATAAGCTAGAAGCAAAAGTTGTGAATCTTAGAAAGAAGGTTGAGAAGTAAAACACCCAAGTCAAGTTCTTGAATAGCTCCATGACCTTGGATGAGATCTTGGATAGTCAGAGATCACCAAATGACAAGTCTAGTCTTGGCTACAAGAAGGAAAAAATTAGTACTCCTAAGAAACCTGATGCTAGTCCTTCATTTGTAAAGGGTGAAGACATGTATGATGCAGGTCTTTCATTTACAAAAAGTGAAGGTAGGTCTGATATAGGTCCTTCATTTGTAAAAGTGGAAAGCATGTTAGATGCAGGTCCTTCATGTTCAAAGAATGAAAGAAACACTGCAATGTTTAGAAGATAAAATCAAGGAAGACATCCAGAAGATGCTCATACACCTCAAAGTAAATTTATAAGAGAGACACCTTCATGGATGAATCAAAGGAGGTATGAGAGTGTTTTTAATGATTATTTTTTTTCTTGTGATGGATATGGTCATAAAGCCTTGGATTGTAGGCATCATGGAAGAAAACAAGTTGGTAGGTTCAACAACAATATAAGATGTTGGAACTGCAATCTTGTTGGACATATTGCTACACATTGTTACACTATGAGATGCTACAGTTGTGGTGGATATGGCCACAAATCCCATAACTGTTGGAACTCAATAAGACAGTCAATGAGAAATTCTTCATACAATACGACAAGAAGAGTAAATGAAACATGGAACAAAAATGAAGTTGTAGTAATAGAAGATCAGAGAACAAATTTCTAGAAACCAGTACATTCACATATGTGGATAGAAAAGATTGAACAAGTGAACATGAGTGAAGTCAATTGTTGCAAAAATAATTGTAGTCATGTGACAATCATAGTATAAACCTTCTCAGATGACTTTAGAGTAATGTACAATAGAAAAGTATCATGGATAGATATGGATACATATTTCTTGAGATCGATGAGAATCAATGGACATATCCATGGGTCGTTTGAAAAATATGAGCTACAATTGCGCAGTGTTCCAGTAGGGAAACAATATCCGCAACAACAACATTATGATGTACAAAATGATATACATGACATCCTATAGAGATAACAAGAGGAGATACCTTGTCAGGAAGAGATACCCTTTTAGAAACAAAGAGGGAGAACAATCAAAGGCAGAGAGAGCAGAGTGACAGGGGGAGTTATTCAGTTATGGCAGGCAGAGGATGATTGCAGGGGGAGTTATCAGAGTTCAGATATTGATTAGTATCATATAGACAAACATATCATAGAAGGAGAAATGCTTTTCCATTAATGTCAAAGGGGGAGAGTAAATTCAGAGGAGAGAAGCAACATCATAGGGGGAGAGTAAATTAAGAGGAGAGAAGCATCATCACAGGGGGAGATTGTGTATGAAGTTGGTATGTTTCCATCAATGACAAAGGGGGAGATTGTTGGACATAGTGTCATTAATGTGTTTTCATTGATGTCGAACTATATAACAATATGAAGAGTTCATGTCAAATAAATATATGCAGGTATCATTGATGTGTTTTCATTGATGTCAAACAATATGACAATATGAAGAGATTAAAGCTCAAGAGGGTTAGCGACTGAAGATTAGAATCTCAGAAGAGATGTCGCACATGAAGCTCAAAAGGGAAATCCCCGCGGGACAAACTAGGAATGTTGGATAAGCAAGTGCCAGATCAAGGGCATGGATTGATTGTGGAGCACGAAGGGAGAATTAAACTACACACTATTTCCCATCCCGCAAATAGTCTAGATCATCAGATTTCATCGACTCAAAGATTGATGACTATGGTTGATCCACCAAATGATCAGATTAAGTCGTGACCGTTGGATATGAAAGCGCTAGATCAAGGGCAGGGATTGATTACAGAGAATGAAGGGAGAATTAAACTATACATTATTTCCAATCCCGCAATTATTCTTGATCGTCAAATCTCATCGATTCAAATATCGATGACTGTGGTTGACTCACCAACAATCACGCAACTTCAATTACAGAGTTTGGGTGATGAATTAAACCACACACAAGTTATGGTTCCACAATACACATCGACTGTTGGATCAAGTTAAGTGGAAGGATGGGATAAGAAAAGACGAAGACTGTCCGATACAAAGTCCCGAAGTAAATGAGGACCGCCCAATCTATTCAGAGCATGCCAAGGTAGCAGTGGTCAACTTTGGCGCTGACCACTTCAGGATAAAAGGGTTGAGAACAAGTAAGATCACCTGAAGGCCAAAGTCCTAAAGAAAATGTGAACCGTCTGATATGAAGAACACTTCGGGAGATATCAGGACCCTCAAATCATGTTTAATGGGATAGAGTAAGCCACAAATGTCCTGAAATAGACGTAAGATGTCTAATATGAGGAAACAATTCGGAAGATATCTTGACCATTGGATCAAGGAAAGTAGAAGGATAGGATAAGCAAGGCAAAAGGCCCGAGATCCCGAATAGGCGAATTCCCGATAGTCGTTGGATTGTTTTAAGCCTTTTCAGGTTAAATAATGACCATTGGATGAAGTCAAGTTACTCGAGGTTTACACTTCGGGGAGTCGCACTTTGGGAGAACTGGGAAGTGGAGAAATCGAATTACCCGAAGTCCCAAAGTGGATATGAGTCGTTCGATCAGTGGAACACTTCGGAAAGTATCCTGAACATTAGATCAAGGAGAAGAACATGTGCCATATGAATAGATCTACATCAACAAGGACACGTGGCGTAATCATATGAAGAAAAGTGTCAAGGTACCATAGGTACTTTAAGCATACATAGGCCATGAATCCAAGTGACACGTGGTAACCACTTAGGAAGTGCCATGTCAACAAGTCATGTCAACAAGTTACGCCACTTCGGAAGTTTTTACTTTGGGAGTTTCACCACCAACAAATGCCCTAAGTCCCAAAGTCCCTAAGTGGACATGATTCATCCGATATAAAGAACACTTCAGGAGCATTCTCAACCGTTGAACATTATGGACACAAATATTTTATTCTAGAGATTTGTAAAGAGGCTGGAAGTCACAAAGGATGAATTCCCAAAGTACCGACAATCGTCCATCTCATCGGGAGATTAAAACGTGACAGTTGATTTTGATAAGTGATCAAGCATTCACTTGGCCTAGAATCTGGTTACCAACTGAGGTCGTATGGAATAAATAAACAAAGGGAGAAATAAGACACAATGCTTAAATTAATAAGCACACGGTCTTGCACGTATGGTCATATGTAAATGGTTTGAAGGAAGCACCTCTACAGTATTCAATTTCTGCAACATTCATAGAGACAAAGGAAATCAATCCATACCTGTGATTGATTTATGAAAATAGGGTGAATGCCAAGTTTAAAGTTGAAGACCCGGAATGATGTTCTCTGGTGGTCCCAAAATTATTGTAAATGGACAAGTTAGTTGTAACTTGTGTCACAAGTTGTCCCAATAACTTCAACAAGCTTTGAGAATAAATGAGTATAAATATAACAATGATTGGTTCACTTAAAAAAAGAGATGAGAGTGGGGAAGGGGTAGATCTGCACCCGAGGTCGATGATTTCTATAATGATGATTCTTTGACATAGAAAGGTGCGAATTTTAGAGAGAAGATGAAGTGCGGTGATGAGCATTTGTAGTATACCTCTGATCATGAGATAGAACTAATTCAATAAATGGATCACTGCTACTAGAGTTGGTTGAACTACTATATGAACTCTAGTTGGATATATTGCATTCTATCAACAAGTTGGGTCTTGTGTGAGAGTTGGTGCTCCTTACTTTAGTTGGTGCTGATACAAAATAATTGGTGCTTGGAAAACCCCCATTACTATAGTCACATATATATATAAACTATACAAAACTTATACATACATCTGGTATCTCTTGTGTTCATTGTGATTATGTGTAATATTATGCTTTAACTACTAACTTGAAAGAAGAAAAGTTACAAAATTCCACACACTAATTTACCCCCCCTCTTAGTGTGGCTGGTGTGATCAACAATTGGAACTGATTCTAAGATTGAGATGGTGATGGTGCATGAAAAATTTCAATCTAGATAAGAGTCTCTTCCTCTTCATTTTCCTGGACAATCGTTGAGTATTTTGGGTTGAGAACCTGTTGAGCACACAAGACACCCTAAAAAGCCTCTATCAAATTTTTGGTTTTTTGGGTACCACTTAAGTCAATTTCCCATTGCTAAGTGACTTGGTTCTTATTCGTTTCTTTCTTAATTGTGTCTTTGTACATTTCTGTTTCTATTGTTTCTTGAAGGATAATTACTTCTCGTATTGGGTTCATAATGCTTGTCATCATGTTTTCCATTGATTGAACTCACAATAGGTTGACCAAGATTTTTTGTATGCACAAGAAATGCCCGTGGAAAAACGAAACAATATAGAGTGGTCTATTTTGGGCTCAGATTTTGGGAACAGACAGGTTGACTTTCGACGATGAAGATCCATCAGGCCAATTAGATCGATGGTTTTTGTGCATTCGACGTGTCAAAATTGTGTGAAGTTTAACATAAAGAGTGGACCCATGAAGTACACGAACACCCGAAGTCCCGAAGAGCCGAAGACCCGAAGTACCGAAGGGCCAAAAACCTGAAGTCCCGAAGAGCTGGAGACCCGAAGTCTTGAGAGCCTGCCATGTCATATTCAGAGATGTACCACTTCAAGAGATTTCCAAGAACAACATTCATAAACTCCCGAAGTCCCGAAGTGAATCTGGACCATCCACCAATGAGGACACGTGGAGGTAGTTCCTTCACTTCAGATATTTAGCACTCTGGGATATTTGTGAAGCATTAGAGACAGAATTACCTGAAGTTCCAAACTGTCGAAGTCATAGAGTAACGAGAGACTGCCACGTCACTTCGGGCCCATGCTACTTCAGGAAAACTTCATGCCTCACAATCCAAAACTCTCGAAGGCCGAAGTGCCGGAGCACGTGGCACTCATCAGTCATACTACGTGGCAGTCATCAATCATGACACATGGCACACTCATCAGTCATGACACATGTCACTCATTCCAGGTCATTTGGTTGTGTCATTCACCCATTTCCATGTGACACGTGTCAGCCTTCTTTACATGACACATCAGCAGTTGTGACATCATATGACATCAAGCCACCACGTCACTTTGCAGTCTGTACCACTCCGAGAGATTTCCGAGCACAACATTCATAAACTCCCGAAGAACCCAAACACCCGAAGCCCCTAAGTGAATTTTGACCATCCATCAACAAGGACACGCGACAACAGATCCCCAACTTCAGATATACAACACTTTAGAGGATTTCACGGGAAAGGAGATGAAAAATCCCGAAGCCCGAACTCCCGAAATGAATCTGGACCGTCCAGAGCCAGAGGCCACGTGGAGGAAAATATCTCACTTCAGAAATACGAAACTCCAGAGGATGGTAAGCAATTTTCATTAAAAAGGCCCGAAGCCCAAACTCCTGAAGTAATTGTGGACAATTGATCTCAAATCAACCAACACTGTTGATCCTTGCAACAATTAAGGAAGGAATATCACTCAGATCATAGATTGTGACACAATCGACGACCACACTGCATTGCCGGGACGTAAACTGCTCAAACGTTAATTTTCCAAAGCGATCCCACAATTCGAACCATGGTATTGTTGGAAGGATACGTGGCAACTTGCAGGGGATTGTGGGCCAAAACGCGATGTGGACCCAAACCACCCTCGAAAAATTTTGCAATCACGTGCTTATATGACATCACGTCACCAAGTCACCTCCACTCACACTTCCTCTATCGCTCAACTTTCGCCACATGTTCCCCCCACTACTCCCCATATCACCTATCACCTCCACACATCTTGTTTTCCTATTGGACGCTCGCCTCCACATCTTCTTGTTCACAACTAGGTCATCACATTGAAATCGGGGAAAAGGGTCAGTTATAGTCGAAACAGAGTGCACTTAGATTCTGAAAGCTCAGACACAGACAAAGAGTTAAGTATCAGTCACAGGTCGACGCAGATTGGTTCCAGAACACTTCAAAAGACTTTGCTCACATAGCTTGTTGTCTCCATTGGCCTCAAACAACTCGCGGGCATGCCATTACTCAACATAGAGCTATGTTTTGTCACTCCAAGGCTTATTTTCTAGCGAGTCAGTTCCTCCAACACATGCATCAGTTCTTTATTAGAGACAATAATGGTTTTTAATTGATTAATTCCAACATTTTCTTAGATTAGATACAAGAGTGGTTGATCCAGGTGGATATCGATGGCCACCCACCTTTTTCAGTTGGCTCAAAACAACTTTCTAGCAATTTTGATAATTTACTATTTTTAGCAGTTTTTCGGGTTTTGAACTTCCGGAGCCATTTTGAGGCCCTAAACGACGTTTTTTGGGGTATGTTGCATTTATGTGCAAATTTTGCATTCCTCGGATAGATATTTCCAATGGGCTATCATACGCCTAAAACATAGATCGTATGAAAAAGTTACGACCCTGGGAAGTTGATGTACCGACTTACCCAAATGGGGTCCACATGACTTTTGGCGCTTCATCTCCTAGGATTAGGTTTTTGGATGTTTAGGGTTTTTGAAACTCCTGTTTATTGTAAAAAGGACTTGATAGACTCATGGTAATCATCTTCTTGCGAATGAGCGCAACCTTCGCATCTTGTCTCAGAGATAAGTCGCCACCATTCCAACAAGCTTGTTTTTTCGCTGCATTTTACATTTTCAACTTATTTCCTTATTGAATAGAAAACCAATTTTACTGTATCTCTGTTATTCTATGTTAAGCATATGGTAATAATCTGTAGTCATTTCGTTCTTCTCATAAAATCTGGATCAGTGGTATCATAGCGGTCTGCTCCTTGTCATCTTAATGCATGTCCCCAACGAGGTCGGAGTACAAAGAGTTGGGTCTCTAGCTTGTTTCTCTTGAGGACAAAATCTCTCACACACCCAAGCGACCTCTCATGGAAGGAGAGAAGAAATATGATGGGACATGAGATCCTTTCAAACTATTGATTGAGGAAGCCCTCACGCAATAGAGGAACGAGATGATGGATAATTTCACGCAAATCCTTCGACGACTACTGACAAGTGCCGCATCTTCTTCAAGCGGAGGCACCACCCCCTTCAAAGTACAAATAAACTTCGATATTCCTATCTTTGAAGGTCAGATAAACATAGATGTTGTAGACAAGTGGTTGAATCTAATAGAAGGGTATTTTTTTGTCCATAACTTTTCGAATAGAGAAAAGATTACTTTTGCACTCCTCAAAGCCATTCCCCATGTCAAATATTGGTGGGAAACTTTCTGTGAGCAAAAGGAAACAGAGGAACCCTCATTATTTACAGTCATGGCCACCTGTGAATCCTTCAGGGATGCTATTAAGGAACAATACTACCCTGTTGGAAGTTATGACGACTTGTATACCAAATGGACCACACTGTGGTAGGAAAGAGACGAGGCGGTGCCAGATTTCACAAATATCTTCCATACCTTGAGCACCAAGTTGTGTATCAAAGATTCAGAGTGACATCTAGTGGTCAAGTATTGCAGTTCTCTGCATAGATATAATATCTAGACTGAAATGGAATTTCTGGATATCTCATCCTTGGGCGCGACCTACCGATATGCCGTCAAAATCAAGTAGAAGCTCAAACAAAAGACGCGACAATTTGGGCCGGGGAACCCCTCACAAAAAAATCCAAGAAAGGGAAGCCTCAACCCACAAAACAAAGGACAGATCAAAGATGGACAGTATCAAGACAACCAGTCCAAGCCGCAAGCAAAGAAGGAAACCGAAAAGACAAAGAAAGATATCGGGAAGTGGTGCGACTTCCATAAGAGCCCTTGGCATAACACTACTGACTATCGCTCAAAGAAAAAACTGGTGGCCGAAGTGAAAGCATTTGAATCAGATGCAGGTTCTAACTCTGATTTAGAACCAGAAAGGGGAACACAGATCATTGACGTGGAACCTAATGCCACCATTGCTACCACCAAGCTCTAGCATGGTGAACCAGATGAGCCGGAAGAAGGAGAGCGCCTCTTCCATTCACAGATGTGGGTAAAAGGTACCCCGCTGCACTTCATCATTGATAGTGGTAGCTAGAAGAACCTCATCTCAGCAGAGGTTTTCAAGCAGCTGGCCCTGTCGACAATGCTGCACCCACAACCCTACACCATTGGATGGCTCCGCCAAGGAAGCAATCTCTGCGTCAACCAATAGTGTCGACTGTCGTACAACATCAAGCCCTTCAAAGACGAGGTATTGTGTGATGTTTCTCCTCTCGAAGTTTGTGATGTTCTTTTGGGCCAACCTTATTTATGGAAACATCATGTTGTATATGAGTCTAGGCCTCGTAGTGTTATTATTGCTTTGAACAGAAAATTGTACAGGATACCCGAGGCTGTCCCACCTAGTGCTATTTCCTTGATCTCTGCTAAGCAATGCAGGAAGGTCATCTCTCAGACGGGGAAGTTTTTCTTCTTTGTGATTCGCTCTCAGAATGAGAGAAAAATCACAACCACATCTAGGGTCTCTGTGACCGACCTCTCCACACAACAAAAGAAAGTAGATAAGGTCGTGGAAGAATACTTAGATATCTTCTCCTCACCTACCGGGGTACCTCTGCACTACCAGGTCAAGCACTCCATCGATATGACCCCGAGCGCACCGTTGCCTAATGGGCCAGTCTATCGTCTCTCTCTATTAGAGAATGAGGAGATCAAGTGATAGATCCAAGAATTTCTCCACAGGGGGCACATCCATCCCATATCATCACCTTGCGGGAGCCAAATAGTGTTGGTACAGAAGAAAGATGGAACCTGGCAACTTTACATTGATTATCGAGCTCTGAATAAAATCACAGTCAGAAACCAGTACCTGACTCCATGAATTGACGACCTCCTTGATAAACTCATGGGGGCCAAATACTTCAGTAAGATTGATCTGAAGTCTGGCTACCACTAGGTCCCAATAGAACAAACAGATGTATGGAAGACCGCCTTTAATTCAAAGGAAGGCCTTTTTGAATGGTTGGTCATGCCCTTTGGTCTGACAAATGCTCCAACCACTTTCATGAGGATGATGGACGATATCCTGCGACCATTCACCAATACTTTTGTAGTGGTGTATCTGGATGACATTCTCATTTACAACAAGACTTGGGACGAACACTTGCAGCATATTCAATAGGTTTTGCACACCCTGCGACAACACAAGCTATATGCCAACTTGGAAAAATGCTCCTTTGGCATGGACAAGGTCCATTACCTAGGCTACATCATTGATCAACATGGTGTACATGTGTATCCAACCAATATCCAAGTCATCCATGACTGGCCAACCCCAACCACACTCACTGAGCTTCGAAGCTTCTTGGGCCTTGCCAATTTCTATCACAGTTTTGTGTTGGGATTCTCCCATATTGTATGGGCCCTCAGCCAAATAACCAGGGGTGGTGGTAAGGCAAAATTTGTGTGGGGCTAGCCCTAAAAAAAAGCATTTGATGATTTGAAGTAGCGCTTGTGCTCAGCCCCAATACTTTCACTACCAGACCTGCAACAACCCTTTGAGGTTGAGACTGATGCTTTAGACTATGCTGTGGGTGTTTTTCTCACGCAACATGGACACCCCGTGGCCTATCATAGTGCGGCACTATCATATGATGTCCGTAAGTACCCTACTTATGATAACGAAATGTACTCCATTTTGCAAGCCTGCAACTAGTGGAAACATTACATTGTTGGGAGGGAGGCAGTCATCTACACTGATCATAAGCCATTGTAGTTCATGCAGACACAAGCCAAATTACATAATGACCACCATCAAAAGTGGTCCACATAATTGTAACAATTCCACCTCAACATCAAGTATAAAATAGGAAGCACCAACCGCGTCGTTGATTGCCTCAGCAGACTACCAATCGCGATACTCACCACAGTGATAGACTCCTGCGGCCATGAGACCTCTGGATGGACCCAACTCTATGAGACAGACCTAGACTTTTCCACCACCTACCAAATGTTGGGTGCAAAGGAAGTTGTCGATAATTTCCATCTTCAGGATGGGTTGTTGTGTCATCTAGGCCATATATGTGTTCCATCAAGTGAGCGAGCAAAGCTGATCTAGGAATCCCACTATAGCCGGGTGGCAGGACACTTCGGCATCAAAAATATAGTGGCAATGCTACAAAAACATTTCTACTGGCCAAAACTTCGACAGGAGGTCATCAAGTATATCCAGTCTTGCAAAGCCTACGCTATTGCCAAACCAACCACTAAGAAACAGGGCATGTACACTCCTCTTCCTACTCCTGACAGGCCATGGGAATCCATCTCAATGGACTACATGTCAGGCCTCCCATCCACCAAGCGGGGAAATGAATGTGTTTTTGTGGTTGTTGATTGCTTTTCTAAGATGGCGATTCTGGTTTCTTGCAAGAAGAGAATCACAACATAAGCCACTGCCAAGCTCTTGTTTGAACGAGTCTGGGTACATTTTTGAATCCCACAAACCATTGTCTCAAATTAGGACAATCGATTTCTCATCACATTCTGGTCGAGCCTCTGGTCACTGCTGGACACCAAGCTCACCAAATCCATGACCTTCCACCCCCAGACAGATGGCCAAACTGAGGTTGTAAATCGAATGATCGTGCATATCCTGTTCATGTATAATTCCAAGCACCCTCACACATGGGATGAGAGTCTTCCCTATGTTCAGCATAGCTACAACCGAGCCCTACATAGCCCAACCAACCACATCCCCTTTCAGGTGGGGTTGGGATTCCAACCATTGGGTCCCATATATGTTGCACTTCCCCTTGCGGCCACCTTGAGCGAATCCTCTTGTGCTCCAACTGAGGCGGACAAAGCCACCCAGTTCATTGAGAGGATCCAACACATCCACCAACAGGTTCAGGATATCCTACAGAAGTCCAATGACAAGTACAATCAACGCCATGATCAACATCAGGTTCCACATAAGTTTCAGGTGGGTGACAAAGTTTGGTTGCACTTGTAGAAAGAACGCCTTACAAGACCCCATCGGAAGCTTCACCCACTCCATTATGGGTTGTACACCATCACCAAGGCCGTGGGGGATAATTATTTTGTGCTCAACATTCCTCCTTTCCTTGGACTGCACCCAGTGTTCAATGTGGACCTCCTTCGACCTTATTTCCCACCATTATTGGACACCTCAGACGTAGTAGAACAACTGAGGCCAACATAGCTCAACCTCGAATACATACAACAGGCATCCAATGATCATATTGTGGACACATATATCAAGGGTACTCGACAACAAAGGCTCCAACTTTATCGAGTTGTCAAAGCAGGGCACCTCCTGCACCAAGGCAAGTGGCTCACCCAGGGCCAAATTTAGCAGAAATTTCCTCATCTGATGGGGAAATCAACACAATGGAGATCATTGCTTCCTAAGTATGGAGGATTGATCCAAGAGGATATCGGTGGCCACCCACCTTTTCCAGCTGGCTTAAAACAACTTTCTAGCAATTTTGATAATTTACTATTTTTAGCAGTTTTTCGAGTCTTGAACTTCTGGAGCCATTTTGAGGCCCTAAACGACAAATTTTGGGGTATATTGCAGTTATATAATTTAATCATGAAATTTTGCAACTGTTGTATTCCTCGGATAGATCTTTCCAATGGGCTATCATACGCCTAAAACGAATATCGTATGCAAAAGTTACGACCCTGGGAAGTTGATGTACTGACTTACCTAAATGGGGCCCACATGACTTTTGGCGCTTCATCTCCTAGGGTTAGGTTTTTGGATGTTTAGGGTTTTTGAAAATCCTTTTTATTGTAAAAATGCCTTGAGAGACTCATGGTAATCATATTCTTGCGAATGAGCACAACTGTCACATCTCTTCTCAGAGATAAGCCGCCACCATTCCAACAAGCTTGTTTTCCGCTGCATTTTACAGTTTCAGTTTATTTCCTTATTGATTAGAAAACCGGTTTTACTGTATCTCTGTTATTCTGTGTTAAGCATCTGGTAATAATCTATATTCATTTCGTTCTGCTCATAAAATCTAGATCAGTGGTCTTCCATGTGTGATAAGAACTACTCTTGCTGATTAAGTCCAGTGTCATAGTCAAGTTAATAATTTGTTTTACGAAAAATTACCTAAAATTAGGTCCCAGTCCCCTAAGGATGAGAACCTCTGCAACTCTGTTAAACAGGGGGTCTTTGAATGTTTTGAAGGTCGATGTTTTTTTCAAAGACCATCATTTTTGGATTCGTAAAGAACTATTTCAGAGCTACCTTAATTGAGAAGTCTTGTTTAGGACCAGAGACAAGTTTGTGTTTTTCAGCAAAAGCATGTGTGATTGGATCTGAGCAAGAATTATTTCTGATTTAATCTCATGAATGGATGCTATAATGAGTAAGAGCCTCTGAATCTGTTGATAAGTTATCTGATTCAATATTTTTATAGTTCTTGTCTTTAATGATGAAAAGTAAATCATTATGTTAATGTGTGATTGATGATTAGAGCTAAGGAAACTATTTTTCTTGCCATCGTTTATTGCATGTATGTATTTCTAATAATCATATCTTAGTCAACAATTGGAACACTAGCAATTTAATGTATTAGTGCTCGGCCTGTTGTAGGTGTAAGAATCATTGTCTGCATGCTTGAGTATGAGGGTTATCCCGAGCTCAACCTTCTTCAATAGTTAAGTCCTTTCCCCTTTTGTTACCCAACTAGTTTATACTAGCATTTATCTTGTATTGGTCCCACCTATAATAAAAAATACAAAAAGAGAATGTTCGAACTGAAGGAGGATCTTTCGCAAGAAGACGTCTTTTCAATCACTACATAAAGCCCATCGATCATTTGTCTGGATCGCAAGATCCGGAAAACCATTCCACCATTAAACACTGTAGATTCTAATTGGGCCTCGGTGGTGGGTTTGGTTCCTATTGTTAAGTTAAAGGGATTTTTGGACCCCTCAAAAAAATTGGCACTAGAAGGAGGGATTGAAGAATGAATGGCTGACAATATTTTTAACACAATATTTCAGACAACTTGTAGATTCAAAACAACCCACATGCATGGATAGTCATTCTCAAGACAAACCACACAAACTGAGTACTCCTGAAATGAGTAAATCACCTCAGCAAGAGGAAGAACATCAATTCCCTGAGATACCTTACACTCTTCCTCATGAGGAGTTGAACTCGTTTAGAAGAATCACAAGAGCTTACGCCTGAAAAATTAGAGCACTGCCCTTAGCTCCGTTACTTCCTCGTAGAAAACAAGTAAGCAGACCAGTGGTCGATACCCGCGATTGGGTTTTCGTTCACACAGTAGAAGACCTGATAGATTTCTCCCTTACTGAAATTGAAAAACCTCTCAATCTAATCACCGAAACACCGACCAGTAATTGCTCTAAGCCCGACGAATTTTTCGACGGGGAAGGGTTTGACTCAGAAATCTGAGCTTCGGGGTCAGATGACATGGAAGATAAAAATGATCATAATGAAGAAATGGGAAATCTGCCTCAAAATAATCATCCTTGGTTGGCTAGAGATGCTCCGACCATCCTTGGGCTAGTACATAACCTTCCCCGACATCCAGAAAAGTTACTCCCTAAATTTGATCCTAAAACTTCAGGATTTCTTGAAGACCATATCATAAAATTCATACTAGCTATTAGATTGATGAATGTCCAACATGAAGAAGTATTATGTAGGATATTCCCCTACACTTTTGAGAACTCATCCTCCACATGGTATTTTAACTTACCTATAGGGTCCATAACTAGTTGGATGAAGTTTCAAAAGGATTTTTTGGATAAATTTGCAGAAGAAACCACTAAAGGAGATTTGATGGCTGAGTTGTTCTCCGCCACCATGAGTTCAAAGGAGAAGGTTAAAGACTTCAATCAAATATTCACCACTATCTTAAAAAAATTCCAACCCGAAGCTAAACCCACTTAGGAGTTGCAAATCGAGGTATATGCTAATGCTCTCCCAACTTCTATTTCAATGTTTGTGAAGAGGGCTGTCAAACCAACATTAGCTGAGAATTTTGAAGAAGCCAAAACAATAGAGTTACAAATGAAGGGATGTAAAGAAGGCCAGGTCTCATTAGTCAAAAAGGAAGTTCATCCTCCTCCCAGGAGAGGACTCCTGTTTACTAGACTCCCAGGGAAACAAACAGAACAAGGTCCCGAAAAGGGAAGTGGAGACATAGAATACCTACAACACATGGTCAAGAAGTTGTCAAACAAAATCATAGACATAAAAAGAAGTGCAGGAGAAGGAAACCAAGGCCAAAGGCCCTATAAACCATTTTTCAAAATAAATCCACTGTTCAAAGCGATTGAACTTCCCCCAACCAACTTAAACATCGATCTGGGAAATGTAGCATCCAACTCTTTCTGTACTTATCACCAAGAGAAACACTCTGAAAGAGATTTCCCACAATGGGTGCACGCCATGAATTTGATGGCCAACCAGTTTCTAGATGAGGTTTCCCTAACCGAACAATCAAGCGGATCAATTATGAATATTGTTGATCAGGAAGAAGTTGATCCACCAGAAGAAACATCCATGTTGATATGGGACCCTGACCTACCAATGCCTTTTGAAGACCCATTTGAGGTTCAAGAACCACCCGCAGAGGTATTGGCTGTGCAAACATGAAGTAGGGGTCAACCTGTCTCAAACAATATTACCACTGCCCAAACTTTGGGAGGAAAACCATCTCCCGATCACCCAAAAACACCTTTTGTTCCCAGAATAAATCCTATAAGCATCCATACACGAGAATCACCCAAGCTAGACTACAACATAGTAGAAGACTTGAAAAAGTTGAAGTAAAATATCTCGGTCATGGACATGTGTAGAATCCCTGAGCAAAAGGAATTTCTATTACAAGCATTGAAATCAATAAAAAATCCTACACCAAGCATTGACCAAGGAGGAAATCTAACTCCCATAGATCTAAGAAATAAACCAACTATCAACGCCTTCTCTGAAGATAAGAAGGGAAAACCTTTTGTCCCACCATTCCTTTTGACATTTGAAGTCTTCAACAGAAACCTCCATAATTGTTTGGTTGACTCAGGAGTATCCTCCAATGTTATGCCGTTGTCTATTTGCAAAAAATTAAACACAGTCCCTCTCAAAAGCGATAAACATGTAATACAACTAGACAAAACCCAGGTGAAGGTTATGGGAGAACTCAAAGAAGTAATGATCAGAATAATGACACACCCTAAAGTTTTGCAAGTAATTGACATAATTGTAGTAGATATCCCAGAAGCTTATGGATTGTTATTGAGTCGAGATTGGTCTGAGAAGTTAAAAGGATACTTTAGTATATACTGGGCTCACCTTTGGTTTCTGTTAAAATGACACCTGAATATGATCATGATCGATAGGGAAAGATATCTGAAACATACTGTCACCAACTTAGAAACCCTTAATGAACCTTCATCGACAGATTTCCCCATGCTAGGAAATTATTCCTGTGACTCCGATTTCTGGAATTTATTTCGCCTCTCATATGATGTCCCTCTTACTAAAAAATGTGAAATGATTTTTCAAGAAAACTTGCCGATGACGGTAGAGGAAACCCTCTTCTGTCAGGGACTTGCATTAGAAATCACATAATGGATAGGAGGAAAGGAGGAAAGTTCTAGGAAAAGGGAAAATGATAACGTTTGCTCACTAATTTGGACCTTATACTTTGATGGATCTAAGTCACAAGAATGGTCAGGGGAAGGGTGGATCCTCATTGTTCCAAAAGGTAAATGGAATTTCTTTTCCTGTAGACTAGAATTCGAATGCACAAACAACGCTGAGTATGAAGCTCTAGTGCAAGGGCTCAAGAAATCCATAGACTTAAATGTTAAAGAATTGAAAGTTTTTGGATATTCTGAAATCATCGTGAGAAAAGTAAGGAACACTATACATTGCAACTCTCCCCACCCGAGGAATTACCAATAGGAAGTGCACAGACTAATAGAACATTTTGAAGCCTTCAACATTTCAACGATCTCGAGAATAAAGAACACTCTTGATGATTCTCTGGCCACTGCTGCCTCAAGGCTATCACCTCTAGAAGACTATGAAGCCTCCTGGTTTGCTATGGAGCTACTCTAAAAACCATCCGTGCCCAACAATATTTGTAATTGGAAGGTCTTTGAAGGAGATGAACAGATCATAATTTTTTTGACCAATCATGATAATTTTAAATACTTGGATATTGAAGATGAATTATTTCAAGAGTAATTAGCAGAGATCGATCCTCATACAGATCAACCAACCGACAAACTAAGGTCTCACACGATACCAAAAGGGGTAGCCAATTTAGAAAATATTTTTGACTTAAGGGAAATATTCAAAGGGTCAACAAACACAAAGACAGGGAGTTCCTGTCCCATGCACGAAACTATAAATATAGGAACCCCGGAAAACCCCAAGAATATAAATCTCGACAAGACAATATCTAAAAAGGAAAGGAAGGTCTATCTCAAAATTTTCAGGCAATATCAAGATTTCTTTGCATGGTCCTACCGATATCGAAAAAATTATGATACTCGTATCATTCAACACACTATCCCGTTAAAGCCTAAAGTGTAACCCTTTCAATAGAAGCTTCAGAAATACCACTGATCCCCGGAGCGTCTCATGTGTTAGGAGTTAAAAAAATTACTAGATTCTAAGATTATCTTCCAGGTTAGATACTCTACGTGGGTAGCAAATTTGTTTCCTGTGAGGAAAAATTCTGGGGAGATCCGCCTATGTGTAGATTTCAAAAACCTCAACAGAGCTTTAGAAAAGGACAACTACCTAGTCCCACTAATGGAGAAACTCTTGTAGACTGTGTCGGGCTCTGAGATTTTATTCCTGCTGGACGAGTTCTCATGTTACAATCAAGTTCTAGTTTCAGAGGAAAACTATTTGAAAACCACCTTTTGAACCAAGTGGGGAACCTTCTCTTATAAATTCATGCCCTTTGGGTTAATCAATGTAGGGGAAACCTTTCGGAGGGCCATGGATGTAGCGTTTTGAGGACTAATCAACAAATGTGTAGTAGTCTATTTGGATGACGTAACTGTGTATTCAAAGAATAGATAAGATCACATCCAACATTTAACCCAGATTTTCGAAAGGTGTAGGAAATACGATATATATTTAAACCCTAAGAAAGCTATCTTTGGTGTTGAGGAGGGGAATCTATTAGGTCATATTATGTCTCAAGTAGGAATTCACAAATACCCAGAATGAGTTAATGCTATATCTCAGCTTCCATTACCCCACAACAAAAGGCTATGCAATCCTTCTTTGGAAAAATCAATTTTGTAAGAAAATTCACCTCCGATTTCGCCGAGACTATCAAACCATTACAAAAAATGATCCGCAAAGATGATGAATTTAAGTGGGATGATGAACAAAAGAGTTCTTTCAACAATATTAAGACTGCAATATCTCAGGCTCCAGTATTATGAAGTCCTGACTTTAGAAAATATTTCTTCCTCTATACCTTTGCCTCCGTCCAATCTCTAGCGACAATATTGACTTAGAAAGATGATGACAACAATGAGCCCCGATCTCATTTATGAGCACTAATCTCCAAGGGGCTGAACTAAATTACCTTGCTATAGAAAAGCATGCTTATGCGGTATGCAAGGTAGTAAAACACTTTAGATCTTACATCCTAAAGAATCATACCAAAGTCATAGTGCCTCACCCTGCAGTCCGATCCCTATTCACTCAACATGAGATGGGGGAAAGAAGAGGAAACTGGATGGAAATAGTTCAAGAATTTCATCTAGATATAAAACCTGCTAAACTGGTTAAGGGACAAGGGTTATGCAAACTGATAGCTAAATCCCAGGACCAAGTAAATGAATACCCCGGATGGGAGAATGAATTGGAATTATGGAGTGGTGAAGCTTCATACGTCTCCCCAAGGCAAGAGTCTTGGTACGAGAAATTGACTTATCTCCTGCATCATGGGACTTGCCCAGAAAACCTAAATCCTAAGGAAAGGAGAGCCCTCAGGTTAAAATCAGCACAATATCACCTCATAAATTCAATACTCTTTCATGTTAATTATGATGGGGTACTTTTAAGATGTCTTGAACTCAAAGATGCTGAAAAGTTTCTGAAGGAGCTCCACGATGGTCCTGTAGGTGGACATTTTGCGGGAAACACCACTGCTCACAAAATGCTCAGAGCTGGATATTATTGGCCTACTCTGTTTAGCGATGCTTACACGTACGCTAGAAACTATAAAACTTGTCAAATAAGCACGGGGAGGGAAAATAGAGTAGTTGTCCCACTACAACATGTACATGTCTCCAGGCCATTCAAGCAATGGGGGTTATATATCATAGGATAAATTACACCAAGTTATTCGAAACAACATAGATACATACTGTCTTCCATAAACTATTTCACGAAATGGGTAGAGGCCATCCCTCTGACTCATGTAAATGAAAAGGTGGTGATCCAAATCATAGAAAAACAATTGATCACAAGGTTCGGTGTGCCCTCCATCCTTTTTTTTGATAATGCCACTTACTTTTCTTTTACCCTATTAACAAATTTTTCTCTAGATAAAGGAATCATAATCAAATACTCTGCAAACTACTATCCACATGGGAATGAAGTGGTAGAATCAACCAATAAAAACCTAGTGAGGATATTAAAGAAAATAGTTGTAGACAATCAGAGGAATTGACACAATTCACTCCATAGTTCTTTATGGGATGATAGATTAACACCCAAGGAAGATATAGGAAATTCCCCATACTTCCTGGTATACAGAAAGGAATCCATTCTCCCGAATGGGATGTATCTTCCATCTCTTCAACTTGCTCAAGATTCTAGAGGACAACTCTCATCACTTATACAACAAAGAATTGATACCCTCCTCATGTTGGAAGAATAAAGGGAGAAATAAAAATCAAATATAATATCTCATCAACAGATACTTAAAAGGTGGTTTGATAAGCATAAGGCCAAAGAGAAGAATTTTGAAGTAGGAGACTTAGTCCTAAAATATGACAGAGCAAATGAGCTGAAAGGAAAACATTCTAAGTTTTAGAATCTATGGCTCGAACCTTTTTAGGTGGTTAAGAAAATTGGGGTAGGAACGTATCGGTTGAAGAATATGAGGGGGGAACCCGACTCCCTCCTGGTGAATGGCCAAGCCTTAAAACAATATTTTCATTAAAAAAAAAAATTGTGTATGTGTGTTTTCGCGATGTTTTGTTGTAGGGTAGGTCGATTGCAGAATGCATTTTTATTGTTTTGTTTATTTCTATAGTACTTATGCGCTTTTGAATATTGTGTTTAGAAAGACAGTGGTTGACATCAATTGATGCGATATGATGAACTCTGTTCCTGACTCATCGCTCACATACAACACAAGAAGCGTTGGGAGACCTGCAATTGTTTTAAAGGGTTTTCTATCTAACCTGCAGATGAAAAACCTTGGGAAAATGACGTAGTGTCTGTCTGGTGGTCTGGTAAAACCTTAAGGGAAAGGAAATAAGATGGAAAGGACTACGTGTACCTCAAAGACAAAGCTAAAAAAAATTCACCTTAACCATCTCATTTTTCAAATAACACATGTCCTCCTCTCCCACTCGCTCAGGACATTCTACCGAAATAAAATCAACCATATCAAATGAGTGAATAGTAGTAAAGGGTATGCCGATAACTCTGTTGGGGCTATGGACGCTTGCTGGCAGTGGATAAAGGTCTGTGACATCGGGGTGACTTTGTCGGGGTTATGGACGCTCGTTGGCAGCGGAGAAACACCATAGCAAGTGAATAAGGATAACTAAAGGCCCTGGGGCCAAAAAATTCCTTACTCAAATATTTTCAAAAGGGGCATTAGTTAGGGTTACAGGAAATGAAGGTGGAATAAAGGTTGAAAACCCCATAGGCAGGCCTAGATGCATCAACTGGGGAATTTCAAATGCAAGGATAAAAGAGGCTCTGATAAAAAATAGTTAAGTACTTAAACAACTTTTGCATCAGCTGAGCCCGAGGTAGGAACAAAGATTCCTCTTTCACTCAGTAAGTCACCATTTGTTAAGCACTCAACACACCCTAAAAAGACTCTGTCAAATTTTTGATTTTTTGGGTACCACTTAAGTTAATTTCCCATTACTGAGTGACTTGGTTCTTATTCATTTATTGCTTAATTGAGTCTTTGCACATTTCTGTTTCTATTGTTTCTTGAAGGATACTTACATGTCGTATTGGGTTCAAAATGCTTGTCATCATGTTTTCCATTGATTGAGCTCACAACAGGTTGACCAAGCCTTTTTGTATGCACATGAAATACTCGTGGACAAACACAACAATCCAGAGTGGTCAATTTTGGGCTTAGATTGTGGGAACATACATGTTGACTTTCAACGATGAAGATCCATTGGGCCAATCAGATCGACGATTTTCGTGCATTCGACATGTTAAAATCGCATGAGGTTTAACATCAAGAGTGGACCCACGAAGTACATGAACACCTGAAGTCCCGAAGAGTCGAAGACCCAAAGTCCCGATAGCCTGCCACGTCAGGTTCATAGATGCACTACTCCGAGAGATTTCCAAGCACAACATTCATAAACTCTCGAAGTCCCGAAGTGAATCTGGACCATCCATCAATGAGAACATGTGGAGATAGATCCTTCACTTCATAGATTTATCACTCTGGGAGATTTATGAAGCATTAGAGAAA
The DNA here is from genome assembly GCA_009831015.1 of Picea engelmannii. NCBI lineage: Eukaryota > Viridiplantae > Streptophyta > Pinopsida > Pinales > Pinaceae > Picea > Picea engelmannii. The sequence goes on along the minus strand of ML784341.1, from coordinate 565,817 downwards.
GAATTACCCGAAGTTCCAAACCGCCGAAGTCCCGAAGTAACGAGAAACTGCCACGTCACTTTGGGTCCGTGCTACTTCGAGAAAAATTCATGCCTCACAATCCAAAACTCCTGAAGCTTGAAGTGCCGGAGCACATGGCACTCATTAGTCATAACACGTGGCACTTATCAGTCATGACACGTGGCACACTCATCAATCATGACATGTGGCACTCATTCCATGTCATTTGGTTGTGTTATTCACCCATTTCCACGTGACACGTGTCACCCTTCTTTCCATGACACATCAACAACCGTGACATCATGCCACCACATCACTTCACATACCGTACCACTCTGAGATATTTTTGAGCACATCATTCATAAACTCCTGAAGTCCTAAAGTGAATCTTGACCATCCATCAATGAGGACATGCGACGACAGATCCCCAACTTCGGATATATGACACTTCAGAGAATTGCGCGAGAAAGGAGATGAAAAATACCAAATCCCAAACTCCCGAAGTGAATTTGGACCGTCTAGAGCCAAAGGCCACGTGGAGGAAAATCTCTCACTTTGGAAATACGACACTCCGGAGGATGGTAATAACTTTGCATTAAAAAGGCCTAAAGCCCAAACTCCCAAAGCAATTGTGGACCGTTGATCTCAAATCAACCAACACCGTTGATCCTTGCAACAGGTAAGGAAGGAACATCACCCAGATCATAGATTGCGGCATGATCAATGACCACAATGCATTGCGGGGATGTAAACTGCTCGAACGTTAATTTTACAAAGTGGTCCTACAATTCAAACCATGGTATTGTTGGAAGGGTACGTGGAAATTTATGGGGGATTGCGGGCCCAAAGGCAGTGTGGACCCAAACCACCCTCGACAAATTTTGAAATCACATGCCTATATGACATCAGGTCACCATGTCACCTCCACTCACGCTTTCGCTACCGCTCAACTTTCGCCACCTGTTCCCCCCACTACTCCCCATATCACCTATCACCTCCACACTTCTTGTTTTCCTATTGGATGCTCGCCTCCACGTATTCCTGTTCACAGCCAGGTCATCATAGTGAAAGCGGGGAGAAGGGTCAGGTACAGTCGATACGAAGTGCACTTAGCTTCCGAAATCTTGGACACAGACATAGAGTTAAGTCTTAGTCACAGGTCAACGCAGATTGGTTCCAGAACACTTCAAGAGACTCTGATCACGCATCTAGTTGTCTCCAGTGGCCTCCAACAGCTCGCGGGTATGCCATTACTCAACATAGAGCTTTGTTATGTCACTCTAAGGCATGTTTTCTATTGATTCAGTTCCTCTAGTGCATGCATCAGTTCTGTCTTAGAGACAATAGTGGTTTTTAATTGATTAATTCCAAAATTTTCTTAGATTAGATACAAGAGTGGTCTTCCGTGTGTGATAATAACCACTCTTGTTGATTAAGTCTAGTGTCATAGTCAAGTTAATAATTTGTTTTACGAACAATTCCCTGAAATTAGGTCTCATTCCCCTAAGGACGATAACCTCTGCAACTCTATTAAATAGGGGGTATTTGAATGTTTTGAAGGTCAATGGTTTTTTCAAAGACCCTCATTTTTGGATTCGTAAAGAACTATTTCAGAGCTACCTTAATTGAGAAGTCATGTTTAGGACCATAGATAAGTTTGTGTTTTTCATCAAAAGCGTGTTTGATTGGCTCTGAAGAAGAATTATTTCTGATTTTATCTCATGAATGGATGCTATAACGAGTAAGAGCCTCTGAATCTGTTGATAAGTTATCTGATTCAATATTTTTATAGTTCTTGTCTTTAATGATGAAAAGTAAATTGTTGTGTTAATGTCTGATTGATGATTAGAGCTAAGGAAACTATTTTCTTGCCATCGTTTATTGCATGTATGTCTTTCTAATAATCATATCTCTGTCAACAATTGGAACACTAGAAGTTTAATGTATTAGTTCTAGGCATGTTGCAGGTGTAAGAATCATTGTCTGCATGCTTGCATATGAGGGTTATCCCAAGCTCAACCTTATTCAATAATTAATTGCTTTCCCCTTTTGTTACCCAGCTAGTTTATACTAGCATTTATCTTGTATCGATCCCACCTATAAGAGAAAATACAAAAAGAGAATGTTCGAACTAAAGGATGAGTTTTGTAAGAAGATGTCATGTCAATCACTACGTAAAGCCCATCGATCATTTGGCTAGATCGCAAGATCTGGAGAACCATTCCACCATTAAATGTTGCAGAGACTAATTGGGCCTCAGTGGCGGGTTTGGTTCCTACTGTTGAGTTAAAGGGATTTTTGGACCCCTCAACAAAACCTTCCCTAAGCTCAGATGGATTTCTTGTAATGATATAAGAATGATAGAGTACATGGGAAAGGTTTGCATATCAGTTCCATAAATGGCCTAAAATGGCTAGATAGGTTGGGCAAGGATTTGGGTTGGTAGTGGAGGGTTTTGAAGTGCTGGTAATGGAATTTGTTGTGGTTGATTGATTTTTTGTTGAGGAGCATGCGAGGGATATATATGGTGGTGGTGTAGGAAAAGGAAAATTATTCATTCCATCATAGGGTGGATGATACCAACCTTTCTGCCAATTTTGTTGTGGATCGAGTTGGCACAGCCAAGGTTTCCATGGAATAGGAGTGTTCCACATATAATTATGAGAATAAGGAAATTGAGATGTAGAGTTTTGAGCCATACATGAATATCTGGGTTTCCATGGTTTTTGTGGTGTCATCGCATACAATGAACTCAAGGCTCCTTTCTCTCCTCTATATATTTCGTTAATTCCTGGTAAGGAAGGGTAGTATTTGGTAGTATGGGATTCTTTGCAAATACCTCAAATTTCAATGTTGTCCACTGGGCATTCCTTCCAAGGGCGATTCTCTCGGCATTTAGGATAGAATATAGATAAATCATTTTCTGACGATTCCTTCTTAACCTGCAAAACATCCAGTTGTGAACTTAAGGAGCTAAGAATATCAATTTTAAAATTTTCAAACATATTACCAATTTCATATTTTGTGGACCATGTTCCTACAACTTGTGAATATGGAGGTGACATCTCTAGAGATTCTACCAGTTTTGGATTTTCCTCTTGAATACTGCCTACATAAGTCACATAACTCATCATACATAAATTGGGAAACATCATTCGATCCCATCAGGTTGAGAACTTCTAAGCACCCATCCCTTATGCCTTTTAGAAGAATTGTTGTCATTGTTTTCTTGCTCATATGAATTTATTTTGATCTTTGAAGGTTATACTCAAATCATTCCACATAGTCCTCCAAACTTTCATCCTCTTTTTTTGTCATCTTGAATATTTATTCTCTGAGTTCTTTTCCCTTGCAATAGTCTTTATATTTCTTCAAAAACACTTTCTTCATCTCATCCCAAGTTCAAATGCTATCCCCACTGAGGCCCATAAACCATTGGAGGGTTTCACCCTTCAAGGTGGTAGGAAATAATTTTAATTTTTGGGTAGTAATAGAGTAATCAAAGATTCTACAAAGCACATCAAACTCAAATAAGAATGGATCGAGGTCTTCACTAGCCAAACCATGGAAATTTGGTAGAGAAGATGGGGTGATGTTCTTCATTTTTGTTTCTCCACCAGGACCTTTGATAAGGAACTCAAAGGTGATTGTCTCCTCATGGTCATTGTTTGTTACTTCTTCGTCTTCCATTTCATGCCACAAAATAAGAGGTTGTTCTTATGCTACAAACACTTCAGAAGTTGCTGCCACTATTTATGGTTCTTGAACCAGATTGGTCTGGAATTCTATATCAAGCTGCCCTGCAGCAATAGAAGCAATAAATTCTTCTGTGTGTGGGTCTCTTCCTTGAATGTTTCAAGTACATGAAATTTCTTAGGTCCCTCATATCTTATCCCTAGAGTTCCTCCTCCAATTTTTCCTACCAGGGGTTAGTAAAATGGGTGGCACTTGCACCACCAATAGATGGGGAAACAAGCTTGGGTTTATTTTGAGGATTTTTATATTTAGTTCCCTTAGCCTTATTCATACAATATTTATCATTCTAAAACTAAAACTATTGAAAATACAAACATGAAAAGGGCCCGTGGGGACTCACCAAAGTATCTGTGTAGGCTTTCACCTCCCGTCTTACTACTTCTACCTTCCAAGTCTGAAATGTTGATCCTACAAAACTAGAAGAAAACAATTGCACACTCTCCTTGAGATTAGTTCCTTCAACACTTCCCTTGAAATGACACCAAAATGTCAGGAGAATTATATGGAAATAATTCAACACATTAATTGTCAATATGGGTTTGTAAACTTACGAAGCACCAGGCACAATATATGCAGAACGAATCTCAAAGACACACCATTCTTAACAAACTATGAAACAAACTCTCAGAACTAGTTGCTCATCTAACAATGGATATTATAAGGTAGAATTACAAGTCGAATATAGATTTTTATATTCAATAGTACTCCATTGGATACACTCTATTATCTATATTGACAACCTTAAATGAAAACATAAACAACATAATTGAAAATTAATGCATGTAGACAAACTATCTATCATGAGAAATTGTCGACCAATGAAGGGTCAGTGACCTTTAATTGCATAACTACAACTCTCTTAGTTCTCTGTTCAGAGAGTCATCAATTAAACGGATAGGAAATCAAGCATGCAATTTCTATCTCAACAAGAATTATTTGAACCACACAACATGAATGAAACAATAACATTAACCAATTAACATTACTACAAGGTTATGTCACACTTACTACAATAATCAAATTCAGAACTTATACCAACAATGAAATCAAACTTAATTCTAATGCAAAGAGTAAAACTAACTTGGGCGCTACTTCTGAGATGAAAGGGGTCCTCCCTTCCCTCAAAAGTATGCCCACTATGCACTTACAACTCAAAAATTTAGAATACATATACACATAAACTAGTCTTATATTCCATAATCAACATAGTACATGTGTTGAACTGAGTTCGGTCTTGCTTTCTTATTAATACTACTATCAATTTGTATCCTTAGGCATGAATTCCCTTGATATTTATACAATTACGTTCAAATTAGAAATAGCAATCCTTTAGAAATCCAACCCCGTACAATCTGCTAAGGATATTAGATATCATTTTCGGGATTAACTGCGTAGTGTAAGTCATTAAGGATAGTCATGACATTATAATATTAGCTTCAAAAAAATCAATAGACAACAAAATTACATAATTGGTCATTTTGTTATGATTTCATGAATGAAGGCATGAAATCGCAACATACTCATGTGTGCTATAGGATTTCGTTGAAGTGTTGACCAAGAATAGTGTTCTTATTCCTAGAGTCTTGGCTAATTTAGATAGTCGGTGTCCATGTGTACGCATTTCTCCACAAAATCCATATCTTCAAATCAGCTGGAACGTTTGGTGAATATCCTAACCATCGAGGAAATTAAAGGACCTATTCAACATGCAACATGAACATTCCAGTAGCCTCATTAACTTGAGTAATTAACACATTTTATTCATTAAACAAAGAAAATGAAATACTTAGGCTAGGATAATTACCTTTGAATAAAAAATGCACTTTGAAGACAAAATGGAAAAATATGTCATTATAAGGTAATAGGATGGGTATATGGTAAGGTAAATAGTCAAAACAAGGTCTTGTAGAATGTACCAAATACTTCAAAACATGGACCCTACAATGTGGCATGTTGATATTTGCGCGCGAGGAGGGGTAGAAGAGAGTTGAGGAAAGGCACTCAGAATGATAAGACTTTGAGTAGCACACTTTAGGGGCGAGATGTTATTTCCTTAAAAAATATTGGCATTTAGTGCCAACCAAATTCCCCAAGATTGGCCTTTCGTGGCATTTTAAGGCTTTAGTGGCCTTGTTCTTATGCCAAATTTTAAAGCTTCTTCTATTGAGACACCTTGATAGGGATTATTGAGACCAGTTAGTCCTTCAATTTCTTTCCATACCTATTTTGAAAAAGGGTAGGAGAGGATCAAATGGGAATTTGTTTCAAGATCAACTTCACATAGGCAGGACCTACCCAGACCTTTGAAATTTATTTTTTGAAGAATATCCCAAGTAAGGACCTTGTTGTTGAGGAACCATATGAATTTTTTTGTTTTTGTTGGGCATTTAAATTTCCAAATGGATTTCCACCACTAGACTAGTGGTTGATCCATGCCTTCCAATGCTAAGGCCTTGTAAAGACACTTATCCTCATAGCCTCCTAAAGGGTTCAAAGACTAGAGTAGTTCATCCTCTTCATCATTTAGGATGATGTTACATTTAACAAGACTGTGTATGTAAGATTTCCAAACTGTGGTGTAAAACTCAATGAGTTATATGTCTCTCCATGAGAGCCATTGTTGATGACAATTATTAACCGCTAGGCCTTGAGAAATATAGATCAAAGTATAGAAGCCTTTAGATATTAAGTCTTGAATGATGGTGAAGTGGTAGCTTGTGTGCTTCCTTGCTCCCAATACAAAGTAAAGGTCTATCTGGACCTTGTTTCCCTTTCCAACTCTCCAAATCAACCAATTCCCAATGAGTGGAAAGGATGAAACTGTGGATAACCAAATGATTAAAGAGATCAATGATTTTTTATTTGGAGTTTGAATCCAATCCTCCATGGGTATGGTGGAAAAATGTTTATCTTTTATGATACAAAGAGATAATCCTTTTCCCTATAAGAGTCTCCAAACATTCTTAGCTACTGGGGTTTTTTAGAATAGAAACAAATTTTTTAGCTCCCAACCACCTTGGCATTTTAGGGTAGCATTTTTTTTCCAGGTTACAAATCCTAGGGAAAACCCCTAAGTACTTGCCCTCATTTTGAGGATGGTACCTAAGGTAAACCCTAGAATCTTCAAGGCACAAGGATGACAAGGCTCAAAGAAATTACAATAATATACTTGTTGAAATCTCAAGATGTCACATGCAGGAATTGAACCTAGGTGGGGAGGACCCCCAAAGCTAAACCCAATTGACAACAAGTGTTTTCTAGGATACCAGTGCCATACCTTTTTTTCTTGATGCTTGAATAGATGAAACAATAGAAGAGCTTCCTAATGCGCTCAAGGATTCCTTTTGGGATCTAAGAAAGGGACATATGGTAGACTGGGTTGGCCTTGAGGATGGATTTGACCAGAACTAAGTTTCCACCACAAGAGAGCCACATGTTGCATTGAATGTTTGATTTTCTCTCAATTTTGGCAATGAACCACTACCAATCAACTTTGATGTATAAATTGGCTTTTAGATGGAACCCAAGTTATTTAAATCCTACGTCAAAAGTTGTTATAGGAAAGTGGAAGGTGTGATTAATGTGTTGCTTCTCAACCTATGAAAGACCCCAACATGTAATCATAGATTTGGAAGAATTCATCATCATGCCCATGGCTGCACATAAGAGATCCAAAATCTCTTCAAGATTTTCCACCATTCTTTTAGAATGATTAAATAAAATGAGTATATCGTAAAAAAAAAATAGATGAGAAATAAGGAAATAATTGTCGATCAATATACCTTTGAAGGAGCCATTAGCTAAGACTTCTCTGAGTGCTCTACTTAACCCTTTTTCAACTATGAGAAAAAGTAGTTGGGATAGAGGGAACCCCTTCCTGACTCCTTTCTCAGGCTTGAATAAAGGTGAAGCTACTTCGTTGATAAAAACTGAAAAGAAAAATGAGCTTATACAACCCATTACCCATGACACAAAGTGAAATCTACAACTCAAATGTATGAGAATGAGATGAAGAAAGAGACAACTAAATATATCGAAGGCCTTTGAGAGATCCACTTTAACTATCATGGCCTTCATATTTTTGGTTTTAATTGAGTGGAGACCTCCCTAGGATACCCCAACAACCTCGTGAATCTATCTGCCTTCAAAGAAAACAAATTTCTCAGGAGAAATTTGGAAAGACAAAATATCCTTCAACCTTCGAGAGATACTTTTTGAAATGATTTTATAAACACTATTGCAAAGTGAGATAGGTACACAGATTTCATTCTGTGTTGGATTATTGGTATTTGGAATGAGAGCGATGAAAGTAGCATTGAATGTTGCCACAATCTTGCCAATTTTTATATATTTTCTCCACTACCCCTTGAGGTCATTTCCTATGATGTCAAAAAAACTGAGAAATAACTTGATAGGGAGTCCATATTGTCAATTTTTAAGCATTCAATGCATTAAATTTCAGATCTGAAAATTACATCCAAGTGACCTCAAACAATAAATTCAAGGATTGTTATCATTGAATAATTTTACACTGAAATTACGATAGAAAATTATAGCTGAAGCACAAAGATCAAGGAGAAATAATCCATGCATAAGAGACACAAATTTTACTCAAAAATAACATTGATATTGAGGATCTCAAGGACAAAAACAATACTCACAACAAAAATTACAATCTCAACAAAATTATGAAAGACCTTCTAACTTACAAATATGTTGAAAACCTGCTAACGTCACATTTGTACCTGGATAATGTCACAGTTGTATGATTATTTCAGCCTTGCATCCCGCACATATGGTTGTCCTATTGTGACTGCAGTTCGTACATTTCTCACATGTGGTACGACCTACAATTAATACATTGTACGACCTATACGAATACAACACATGCGACCTCTCCTCCTCTCTCTCACACGTGCGATTCCTCCTTGGATGAAAAATTGAGAAAGAATGACCAGAAACCCTAGACCATATTTTCAAAAGTGAAGATCCTCCTTGCTACATTTTCCTTCTTAATCCCCTTGGTAAGAGTGCTCACTTGCTCATTCCAAACACATGATGACAAGACAATATGTGTGGTGCCTCCTCACATTTCCTCTCCTTTTATAGGAGTTTCAAAGTGAGTTTAGAATACCCTAACTTACTTTAGAATCCCTCCACTGAACTCAACAGTAAATTAGAATTGTTTATTCCTCCAAGTGGGTGAAAATCCCCAACATCAACAATTCCAAGCCCCAACTCTATATAAAAGGGGTTTTTACAAATCAAAAATGTAATGTGAGTGCTAAAAAAGATTCCCACATGCCCGACACCAAGGCCAATGTGAAAATACCTCCTTGATGATAGAAAAAATTAGCACTCCTTCTTAGCGAGAGAGGTATTCTGCACCACTCCTATCTTGTCTATGAAATAGATAAAATTCCCATTCACTAGGGTTTTGGTGAGAATATCTACAATCAACTCATCTATGGAAATGTACTAGAGATTCACAACTCCCTTCTACACCCTATCTCTGATGAAGTGGTATCTGATCTCAATGTGTTTTGACCTGTAATGAAACAATGGATTCTCCTAGAGTTTGATACAACTCTGATTGTCGCAGTGAATCACTGTAGGCTCCAACACCTGAACAAATAACCTTGCAAGAAGCTTGTGAAGCCAAATAGCCCTAGAAATCGCCAAAATAGCTTCCATATACCACTACTACATATTGAAAAAATTTCGATGACCACTTGCAACGAAAGTACTCTTTCATTGCAACATTCAAGAGAAAAACTTCAATTATTCACTTTTTTCTCTAAATCCATCCCGTATTCATCGCTATCTCGACGAGTGTACTTTGTTTAAATTAATATGGTCAGGGTTCGTTGCAAGAGTGACAAATGTACTTTGTATAAATTAATATGGTCAATGTTCATCGCAAGAGCGACAATTGACCTAACGTTAAAAGTGACCGTTAAAAATGACAAATAAATAGGTAAAAAAAAAGAAATATTTTAGGTCAAGGTCATCGCAATTGCGATGATTGTGACCTAAAATTTAACTATAAATATTTGATGATTTAAAGATGTTGCGACAATCTTTATATAACAACAACGGTTCCGAAAGGGTATTTTTGTGCAGAAGTTGTGCGGAAGAATGTCGCAGAATGTAGTTAGAGGTGGGGAAAAAAATAAAGTGGGTGAAAAGGGTGATGGTAGATGTTATTGCCCTTGTAAAAAATGTTGCCTGATACGTCCCATAAGAACTTTAATAGCAACAACTAAAAAACATTGTAGGAAATATGGGCACATTGATGGCGGATCAAATGAATATTGTCCCATGGTAATTAGCTATATATTGATTATCTTTTTTTTATTTTGTCAATTTTATATAAAATTTATATATATATGTATATATATTGTTTGAATGTTTGTTATAGTATACACTAATTTTGCATGATTGTTTGTAATTATAAAGTTAGAGTTGCCCTCTAACTTTCTGCAGAATATTGCACCAAGTATTAGTAGAAATGATGTTGTACAAGATGAGGAACATCATGACCAAGCAAATGAGGATCTCATGGAAGAAGATGATGGGACAAATCAAATGATCCAAGATTTGTTTTCACAGCCGGATGAGGATGGGGAAAATGCTGGTATTTATGATGAACCTCTATTAGAAAAGGCAAATAAATGACTTTATGAAGGATCAAGAGCAAACCTTCTCTCCGCTACATTGCTGCTAGTGAACTTAAAGGTTATGAATAATTTGTCGAACACTTGTATGACACATATCCTAAGGTATGTAATATGTTTCATCTCATATTATACATAAATGTTGATTTTTTTCTATTTGTTTTTAGTGTTAATTAATGTGTAAAATAA
>ML784341.1:509161-525123 GCA_009831015.1 Picea engelmannii | reverse complement strand
GTGAGTCGATTCTTCCATTGTTTGCTCGAAAAGGGGTTGAGATTTTGGGTAGAAGGTTAAAAGTTAAATCTTAAGGGTCATTTTCTGCATATAAGTTTAGAGCCCTAGCTTATTAGTCCGTAGGGTAGAATACCCCACAACACCCTCAGTTCAGAAACTCCTCTCGGCCGCATCCCATGTACAACCTGAAATGGACTTTTTCCTGTACTCCTGTTCACCGATTCGTTGTATGCGAACTCTGCCTGTGGAAATACACTATCCCAGCTGCTATGGTGCTCTGTCACCAGGCTCCTCAACAAGTCTCCTAGACTTCGGTTGACCACTTCCGTTTGTCCATCTGTCTGCGGATGATACACCAAACTAAACGCCAAGTTAGTTCCTAGCTTCTTCCATAAGGTCCTCCAAAAATGCCCTATGAATTTAGTGTCCCTGTCTGAAACTATACTTTTTGATAATCCATGAAGTCGAATAATCTCCTTAAAAAACAAATTTGCGATGTGGGTCGCATCGCTGGTCTTCTGGCATGGGATAAAATGTGCCATATTTGAAAACCTATCCACTACCACAAATATGGAATCAACACCCCTTTGTGTCCTCGACAACTCTAATACAAAATCCATGCTTATCGCCTCCCACGGCCTCTCTGGTATGGGCAAGGGCTGATAAAAACCTACATTCTGCTTTCTCCCTTTCGAATGCTGGCAAATTCGACATCTGCTCGCATCCCTGGCCAAAAATATGATTCGCTCAGCTTCGTGAATGTTTTGTCATGGCCAAAATGTCCTGCTAATCCACCACTGTGCTTCTCCTTCAACAGATTCTCCCTCATGGAGCATTTCGGAATACACAGATGATTGCTTCTGAACAAAAATCCCTCCTAGATCATGTAGTCTATCCATGGACTCTAATCTCTGAGAACTGGATTCTCAGCTGCTTCATACGCTTCTGCAAAATCTGCATCTTCTGCATACATGTCCCTGAGATTTTCAAAACCCAATGTTTTGACTCTGAAATCCTGCAGTAACAAACACTTCCTGCTCAAAGCATCAACCACTTTGTTAGCAGTACCTGAAATGTGTTTAATCACAAACGTGAAATTCTACATATACTCTACCCATTTTGCATGTTTTTGATTCAACTTCTCTTGTTGAGTCACAAACTGCAATGCATGGTTGTCACTGTACAATACAAATTCTTTCGGGATCAAGTAATGCCTCCACTTCTTCAACGCCTGTATGATAGCATAAAATTCTTTATCATACGTGGAGTATTTCAGCTTCGCCTCATCCAATTTCTCGTTGAAATATGCAACTGGTCTTTCTTCCTGACTTAAGACCGCTCCTATAGCAAACCCACTTGCGTCACATTTCACCTGAAATGTATTCAAGAAATCCAACAACACCAAAACTGGTTGTTTCGTTATCTTCTGCTTCAACAGATTGAAGCTCTTTTCAGCCTCGACTGTCTAGTGAAAAGTATTATGCCGCTTCTTCACTGTGTCCATCATCGCTGCACTAATTCCACTAAAATTTCTGATGAATTTCCGGTAGAAACTAGCTAAACCATGAAAACTTCTCACCTCGAAAATATTTCTCGGTGATGGCCAATTCTTGATCACTTCTACCTTATCTGGATCCATCCTTAATTCATTCGCCGATATGACAAAACCCAAGTATATGAGCTCTGTCTTCATAAATGAGCACTTCTTCATATTAATCAATAGCTTCTCCTGCTGTAGCTTTTTCATCACAATAGCCAAATGCTTCAAATGTTCAGCCTCTGATTTACTATAAATCAGTATGTCATACAAATACACAATGACGAACTTCCCGATGAAATCCCGCAGGACTTCATTCATCAGCCTCATAAAGGTACTCGGCGTGTTTGTCAAACCAAACGGCATGACTAGCCATTCATACAACCCTTCGTTGGTCTTGAAGGCTGTCTTCCACTCATCGCCTTCTCTCATGCGAATCTGGTGCTATCCGATTTTCAATTCTGTCTTTGAAAAATATTTTTCCCCACTCAGGCAATCCATCAGATCATCCATTCTCGGCAATGGAAATATGTACCTAATGGTTATCTTGTTGATCGCTCTTGAGTCGGTACACATTCTCCAACCTCCATCCTTCTTTGGACTGAGTACTGTCGGAACAACACATGGGCTCAAACTTTCCCTGACTAATCCTTTGTCCAATAACTCCTGGACCTGCTTCTTAACCTCCTCATTTTCTTGCGGCGTCAACCTGTACACGGCTTTATTTGGCAAACTAGCTCCTGGTATGAGGTCTATGTGATGACTCACACTCCTCATCAGTGGCAACGAACGAGGTAATTCGTCCACTATGATGTCAGCGAACTCTTCCAGTAGTTCCTGAATCTCATCTGGTAAGTCATCCACTCTTGTGCTAGTCAGGACAATCCTCGGTTTTCTGACCACAAAGAACTGTGGATCTTCTCTCTTCTCCATCTCTGTAAGAAGTTCCTTCCCACTCATGAGAAGTACTGTGTTGTTCACTTCTGGCTTCACTTCGTTATCCTTTATCGGAAGCAACTTATGTGTCCTCCCATCCTTCTCTAAAGTATATGTGTTCATTCTCCCATCATGAACCACATTTCTGTCATATTGCCATGGTCTACCCAACAATAAATGACATACATCCATAGGAATGACATCACAGAGTACTTTATCATTATATCCACCTATCTTGAATTCAACTAAACACTGTTTAGTGACACTCACCTGATGTCCCTTCTGTAGCCATGAAACTTTGTATGGACTGGGATGATCAGTCGTCTCCAGTTCCAACTTTTCCACCATCTCGGTTGAAACGAGATTATCTGTGCTACCACTGTCAACAATAACCTTGGATACCTAGTCCTTGGTCTTGCAAGCTGTTCTGAAAAGTCTGGTCCTCTGAGCTGGGTCCTCCACCTCCTTTTCGGGTGTTAAGAGAACTTTACGCATCATCAGTGACCTTCCACCTTCTGTTTCTTCGGCCTCAACATCTCGCTTCTGCGCTTCAGTGATGTGAGCTTCTCCAACGTCCTTCTTTTTCTCTGGACACTCATATGACTTGTGCCCGTTCTTTCCACATGTGAAGCATGTGATAACTCCACCTCTTCCTCTTCCTCTACCTCTGGTACGAGGAAAAGTGTTTGCGTCATCATAATCTCCCTTCTACTCTGTATGCTTCCCTCTCTGTTCAACATAAGGCCCTTTCTGTGAGGTTCCACCTCTCTCAACTTTACCCTGAGGTTTCTTCCATTCCTCCTTGGGCTTCTGGTATTTGTCCTGGGTAACTACCTTGCCTCTGGGATGACTTCTGCCTCTCCCTTAGTGACCTTTCTTACGGCTCAACTTCTCTTCTTCTTTCAGAGCCATCTGATAAGCATCCTCTACCGTCCTCATGGTTACCATGCTCAATTCATCCTGAATGTCATATCTAAGACCATTCAGATATCTGGCAACCTTCTCATCATCACTCTCCCGATGACCTGCTCTGATGTTCAATCGATAGAATTCTTCAGTGTATTATTTCACTGTCATCAGCTTCTGTCTCAGGTTCTGCATTCTCCTGAACAGTGTGATTTGGTAATCTTTTGGGATGAACTTCGCCTTCATCTTCGCGATCATTCGATCCCAACTCTTGATCTTTTGCTTTCCTTTGCAGCGTATGTCATCTTGTATCTCGTCCCACCATAATGCTGCATGTCCTTTCAAGCGCGTTACAACATGCTTGACTTTCTTATCCTCTTCGATATATTCATAATCGAAGTAAGTATCGAGAGCTCTAATCCAATCTAGTAGCTCCTCGGCATCCAGATTTCCCTCATAGACTGGAATGTCCATCTTCGCCTTCGCACCCATCCATGCGATAGCTTTGATCAATTGCTCAGTTGATGCATCTTCGGTTGCAACTTCTTCCTCACGTTCAGCCTCAACTTCGCCATCTGAATCACTAAGATCCCCTGCGCTAGCTGTGTGTCTCTATGCTGTCTCCATGTCTTCGAGTCTTGCTCGGAGATCCCTCATCTGTCTCTCCATTTCTGGATTTCCTACCGGCCTGCCTCTTCTTCATACATCCCTGTCCTCTGGATCAGGTGATTGCCTCTCTCTCCTTGGCGGCATGGCGAATCCTTATCTTTCTCTACTACAGAAAGAAAAGAACTTCCCGCTCTGATACCACTTGACGCCAACCACACTCCTCAGAGCATGACTGCTCTTCCTCAGGACCTTCTTTCTCCTCGGCCCAAAGAACTCAAAGGTTCCTCCGATTCCCTATCGGGAATCTTTCTCACCCACATATTCTCTTCTCCTGCGCGCTCCCCATTCCTTGATTTATCGGAGGATCGAAACTCGCAGATTTGCAAGTTCTTTGTTGATCACGGGGCTCTCAAATCCCCGAAACCCGATATGTCAGTCAACGATGACTTCCTCTTGCCTCTATCGTGACTTTGGTTCTATCACGACTTCGCTACTCGCGACACCAACTACTTGGTTCTCCAACCCCCGATACTCAATGCGTCGAAACGCCAATGTGCACGTGAGTTGGCTTTTCAACGGTCCCCTATCTCGTCGGGACTTCGGAACTCGTGGGGTCGCGAATCCTCACACAAATACTTCGGGACTTCTCACGGTGAGATTCCGATGACTCGCGTCACCTGTCCATGTCACCAAATCCTGTGGCCCACACTATTTATGAAGCCGTCAGGATATCTCTTATCGCAATATCGCGATTCCCGTGACCCAACCCCCGACTCTTTCCTCACGAAACCTTGATAGGAGATTCCATGATCAATCCAACGGCCCTAATGGACTTGGATCGACGACTCTACTCTTCTGAACTTTTATCTTCTCTACACTTGCGCCGTAACTTTCTTGCACCTCTGGGAGATCTAACGATTCACGGGTCCTCGTGAAATCTCCTCGGAGGATTTCGACCGCCCGTCCCTTCCAACTGAAATCTACGAAATGACGAGACGCTCTTCCGCATAACTCATCACCCTGCGCATAAATCTGCGACGCTCCTTTCAACCTTTAAGGCACAACCTTCCGACTTCACCCTTCAACGAGTTTGAAGGCCAATCCCTCCTGAGATTTCTCACGACTTCATTCTTCTGAAAGAACTCTTCGCTCGTACTCCTTGCGACAATTCTTCAAATTCTCCTAAGTGTTGAAGCCTTCGACTCTGCACACTCCTGTAGCAGTAGTCTTCTGATACTTTGCTCATAATCACAACTCTGAGACTTAGCTTGGCTTGCAGACTCCTTGCACGACACTGTGCCTAACTGCACCTTCGAGGAAATGAGAACAAAGGCTATCTCTAATTGAACCCTTCTGTCAACACACTCCTTGCGGACAATTCGACTGCACCTCCTTGCAGGAATATTTTGGCTCAATTAGAGAAACAATTGAAACTCATTCACTCTCCCTCACAGACTTCAATTCAACCATGAAATCACATACACAACATATAAAAGCCATTGTATGACAGGAAGCAAACATTCATGAGCATAACATCAATACACAGAGAGAATAACACATAACCATGGATTTGAATCAAAGCTTTCTTCTATTAATTCAAATGCATGTACATGGGTGTTCTTCATACACAGTTCTCTGCTTTCTCTTCTTTTCTTCCTGGGTTGATAATAATACAATGATACAATGAGGGTGTCTATATCCGTTTTCCCTCTTGGACTCTAAACTATCAAATCTAGAATTGATTTCCTATCTAACCGCATTAAATCTATTAAATGCCGACTATCTACTAAGGACGAGAGCTATCCGCTCAAGGTCCATTACAATATACAAAGTGTGCTTCATTAAATCCACACATTAATGTTTGCGCAACAATATCAAGGTGTTTTTCAAAATTTGTGCTGGCGCTGTCCAACTGTCTTCCGCTCCGCGCTGGCTCGATTGATGAGTTGGCGATGCTACTGCATCACTTAACTGGAAATAGAAAACCATCGGAAAAAATCCATCTGCTGAAAAACCACTTAATATCATGTGGTCCCGGAAATATGTCGTCCCAAAATACTATCGACGAATTTTCTATACTATCGATGAAAAAAGTTCGTCGATAGTATAGCTAATTTGTCGCAAGATCATTGTGTCTAATTTGAATGGTGTTACATGGTTTGAAAGGAGTGTAGGGATTATATTATGGTGAAATGTTGTGTATTATATAAGAACAATCTTTATGCAAAACCTCAAAATGGATAGTACCATATCTTGTTCATAAGACAAATATTCTTGGTATGTTTCCTTTGTGGATATGGTGGCTCAAGCCCTCAGTACACATGATGCCTTACAATGAAATGTAACAATTTTACTATTGAATGATAGTTTTATGTCACCCATGGTTAAATAAAGAACTTAAGGTTCTTAGTTCCTATTTTAATCTTCTTAGAATATATATTCGTTACATAGTCGTTGAAAAACGACAAAAGACTTATGTAGCAGATATTAATTTGGTCTTTGTGTGGGACATCTGATGCCATCAGTATGTTTTGTACAAAAATAATGGATCTTGTGGACTACACCATGCTCAAGGAATGAGGAAAGAGGAGCAATGAATGAGTAATGAGGAATGAGGATCAGAGAACAAGGAATGGAAATTGTACGATGACTAGACACCGACAACAGTGACCTGCGAATGGGGCCAACATTGAAATTTTCAAACAGTTTCTGTATGCACTAAAATTCGTCATGGATAGACTATTGGCATGCCTTAACGATATAGGAGGGCTTCTGTACTCAAATTTGAGTGACACACCCACTTTCTTCCATCATCAATTCATCATGTAAACCATAAACCCTATTTTTCTTTCAAAGTACACAATTTGGTTGATGCAAGTTTTAGGTTTTCATCAGTCTTTCTTCATTTTTATTTCAGGTTCTACATTAATGTATATACAATGTATCTACGTCATAGTTGTGATGAAAAATCCCTTTATTTCGTTGATTTCTTAATCAACACCATCAAGATACTAGAGGCGGGAAACATTGACATGTGAATGGGGCCAACGTTGAAATGTTTTCAAATTGTATCTGTATGCACTGAAATTTGACCTAGATAGACTATTCACATGCCTTAACGATATGGGAGGGTTTATCTACTCAAATTTGACTAACACACCCACTTTCTTCCATCATCAATTCATCATGGAAACCATAAACCCTATTTTTCATATGTTCTAGTAGATACGTTAATGATTCCAAGTTTCATATTTGTATTTGACTGAAGGTCCAACTAGCTTGCAAAGTATCAAATTGAGATTTCAAGTTGATAAACCAAATATGAAATGAATCCAAGCATCATTTGATATCGTCGCAAGAGAGACAAATGTAAATAACCTTGCGACGAATTTGCTATACTATCGACGAAAAAGGTTCGTCGATAGTCTAGCTAATTCGTCGCAAGAATATTGTGTCTAATTTGAATGGTGTTACGTAGTTTTCAATGAGTGTAGGGATTATATTATGGTGCAATGTAGTTTAGTCTATAAGAACAATCTCTATTCCAAACCTCAAAATGGATAGTACCATATCTTGTCCATAAGACAAATATTCTTGGTATGTTTCCTTTGTGGATAGGTGGCTCAAGACCTCAGTACACATGATGCCTTACAATGAAATGTAACAATTTTACTATTGAATGATAGTGTTATGTCACCCATGGTTAAGGAAAGAACTTTTAGGTCCTATTTTAATCTTCTTAGAATTGAGATTCATTACATAGTCGTTGAAAAAATACAAAAGACTTATGTAGTAGATATTAATTTGGTCTTTGTGTGGGACATTTTATGCCATTAGTATGTTCTGTACTAAAATAATGGATTTTTGGGACTACACCATGGTCAAGGAATGAGGAACGAGTAACAAGGAACGATGAAATAGGAAAGAGGAACACAAAACAAGGAACAAGGAACAAGGAACGAAAATTGTATGAGGAATAAACACCGACAACAGTGACCTGCGAATGGGGCCAACATTGAATTTTTTTCAAACTGTTTCTGTATGCACTGAAATTTGTCATGGGTAGACTATTGGCATTCCTTAAAAATATGGGAGGGTTTATGGACTCAAATTTGAGTGACACAACCACTTTATTCCATCATCAATTCATCATGTAAACCATAAACCCTATTTTTCTTTCAAAGTACACAATTTGGTTGACACAAGTTTTAGGTTTTCTTCAGTCTTTCTTCATTTTTCTTCCAGGTTCTACATTAATGTATATAAAATGTATATGATTCATAGTTGTGATGAAAAATCCCTCTATTTCATTGATTTCTTAATCAACACCATCAAGATACTAGAGGCAGGCAACAATGACATGTGAATGGGGCCAACGTTGAAATGTTTTCAAACTGTATCTGCATGCATTGAAATTTGACCTGGATAGACTATTCACATGCATTAACGATATGGGAGGGTTTCTTTACTCAAATTTGAATGACACACCCACTTTCTTCCATCATCGATTCATCATGGAAACCATAAACCCTATTTTTCATATGTTCTAGTAGATATGTTAATGATTCCAAGTTTCGTATTTGTATTTGACTGAAGGTCCAACTAGCTTGAAAAGTATCAAATTAAGATTTCAAGTTGATAAACCAAATATGAAATGAATCCAAGCATCATTTGATATCGTCGCAAGAGAGACGAATGTAATAATCTTGCGACGAATTTACTATACTATCCACGAAAAAAGTTCGTCGATAGTATAGCTAATTTGTCGCAAGAATATTGTGTCTAATTTGAATGGTGTTACATGGTTTGCAAGAAGTGTAGGGATTATATTATGGTGCAATGTAGTGTATTCTATAAGAACAATCTCTATTCCAAACCTCAAAATGGATAGTACCATATCTTGTTCATAAGACAAATATTCTTGGTATGTTTCCTTTGTGGATATGTTGGCTCAAGCCTTCAGTACACATGCAGAATGTGTTCAAAATGAATGGATACAAAAAAAAATAGTTTAATATGGTTGTCTTAAAAGTCAGGAGAGGATTGTGTATCAAGAACAATGATAATGAGGAAGGTCAAAACATAAACCTCCTATACATTAAAGGTACCACTGAAAAAATGCAAGGATTCTGAAGAAAAGTAATATTGAATTATCCTTTTCCCCTCTTATAACCCTAAGGAACATGCTAGATCATGAAAAATATGCCATAACCCGAAAGTGAAAATAGGTGTATATTCTATCCCATGCTCTTGTGGTAAGCAATATATTGGTGAAATGAGAAGATCATACCAGGTAAGGTTGAAAGAGAATTTTGTTGACATTAGACATAATCAATCAAATAAATCCACTTTAGTTGAACACTCACAAAACACTAGATATCACATATGTATTGAGGACACTAAGATCATCGCTAAATTAGAACATCATGGAAAAATAAAAATATGGGAAGCACTATAAATCGATTTGAAAATGAATAATATGAAGAGAGATTAGGGTTTAAAGATCAACAAATCTTGGAATCTTGTCCTACATATCCTTAAAATAAACAATAATCCAAATAAATAAAGGGAATGAAGTTCCATAACCAAAATCATTAAAACAATCTTCTTTGGCGAGTTATGGCTTTGCCAAGTTGGCATTTGACCATGATTTGACCAAAATTGACTAGCTTCACTAAAATGCATGCCTAACCTTTCTAGCAAATCCATTAGTGAAGCCCAACCTTTCTATGCAAATGCATGGAAGGATTTCTATTTCTTTCATGCACTATAATGCCCAACCTTTCTATGCAAATGCATTCTTCACTATATAGCAAATTGGAAAATGTGTAATTTATCATTAAAAGTAAACACACCAAAATCACTTAAATACATTCATAAATTCAAATTTGAGACTTTATGATGATTGTAAATGTTCAAATATCATTCAAAATGTTATATAAGCTTTATTACAATGTGTATAGAGTATTCTCCATCTAGATTTATTTTTCAAATTCACCTACATTTAACTTAATTTTGAAATTGGATTGCTAGATTCTTTAGAATTCTGTCTCTATCTCTTCCACCTCTTGTTTATTAATGATCATATCAAAATGTATATATATAGGATGGATAATTAATAACCCTAACTATCACAGGGTTGAAAATTCTATTCTAGATCCAACAATCATATTTCATAAAACCCCCATTAACTTTGAAACTGCTCGAAGGTGTTTATTTACATGAAACAATAAACAAGTGACTTAAAGTTTAACTCTATAGATTCTAAAAGTTTAACCCTTTGGTCTTCATTCTAAAATTTTATATCCAACCCAACAAGTGAAAATGCTTGCTACCATTCAAAAACCAATTTTTCTATTAGAAAAAAAGGCATGTGAAAAAATATTTTTCCGTAAGAAAATGCATGCCACAGTGTGCTTGAGGGTCCCAGGATAGTATAGTTGAGTTCTAGGAGCCCCATTGCACTCCTAAGATTAAGTACTTAACGCCTTGAAAAAGAGAGAAATTTAGATAATAAGCCTCTTCGAGGGGGCAACCTTCTTATGCCCACATAAATGTCCAAATACAAGATGATTCCAAATGAAACTGTCTCCTTGGTATATATAGGAGACTAGGAGGTATAATTACAACTAATGGACTAAATCCGGCATAAATAAAATAACATTACTAATGTAATATGCCCCAATTAAAGGGGTAATGAGCCACTATTTAGGGCTTAACATATAATGGTGATATCTTGTTCATGAGGAAAGAATTATGCTCCTCAAATACCATACTGGGTATATGTTGGTGGTATAGTTAGTGGATGCCTTTGTACTCAACAAGTTCAATGAAAATTTCACAAAAGTATTTCATGATCTCTTTTTCTATATCTATGTGGTCGTCTACTATGTTTCCTTGTGCATATATTAGGAATAAAAATTATTATGGTTCCACCTATTCATGGTGGTGTTATGGAATAAATGCATGTTCTTGTCACCATTTGTGAGCAATCTTACTATATATTTATACTTCGAGAGGAATTCTTCTTATTTTTTTTTATGTAAATTCCTTCTTGTAGTGATGATTGATGAAGGAGTGCCCTCCTTTGACATGCCCTCCTTCATGATTTGTCTTTGTAGGATGGTCATTTTCTTCTTAAGATGCCATTTATTTTAGAAGATATTTTTGAATTCCTTTGCATTCCATTTTTTGTGTTTGGTTTCGAGATACTTTATTTTTTACTAAAGAATTTACATTTTAGTTCCTTGGATGTTTCCTCCCTAATTCCACCATTCGAAAATTCTTTCTTGCAAGTTGGGGTGTGAAAACCATAATTTCTCAAATTTGGATGCTATTTATTTTGGTGTTCCTTTTTTTATCCCATTGCAGCGAGATGGGCCAATGGTCTGACCTTGCACCTTGTAAGACTTCCCCTATAGCCACAAAATCCTTACTACATATGTTTTTCAAACAATAGAAACCTATCCAATCAAACATCAATCTAGCTTGAGCCTCCCCTTTTATTATTCTAGGTAAAATGGCCATTGGTTGTGGAAATTTCCATTAGTCTTAAGTCTTCAATAATATGTTTAAAGTATAGGTTGTTCTCTTCTAGCCTTCTATTGCCTCCTTTTTATCACTAAGGGATGTTATTAGGGTGAAATCACCTCTTATTATCCATCGATATCCAACAACAGTATCCCCTATGGATTTGAGGGATTCAATGAAGGTTCTCTTATGAAGTGGGCTACGTGGCCCATATATTTTGGTTATCCTCGTGTTCCTTGAAGCCTATTTCTTTGAAATGACCTATGATATTATGGTTTCAGAGTGAGTTTCATCATTATGAATCTATTAGAGTTCCATAACATGGTCATTCCTCCATAGTTTCCTTCCATATTGGTGGCTAGATAGATACAACCTTTCCAAGTTGTTTTGGTTATTTCTTGCATAGTTTCTTTGTCACATATAATCTCTTGTAGCATCATCATATCTAGTTGCTTTATTAAAATCTCATTTCTAAGGATTTATTGTTTTACTTTCTCATCTATAAAAATCATATAGATGAATCATATTTCTAGTTGCTATTTCTTTCTCATCATATTTATTGTTGCTTTATTAAAATCAATCAATAAATACCATCTATAAATATCAATCAATTAATATATATATATATATATATATATATATATATATATATATATAAATTAAATATAAATTAATTATATAAAATATATGAATTAAAAAAAAATCAAACGAACAAAACATTCCACACTCACGCCTTACTCATTCACGATTTTAGAAATCACTCACACTCAGTACACTCACGCGCGACAGAGGGAAAATTCGCAGAGAAGAGGGGAAATTCGTAGAGAAGAGGGCAAATCGGTAGGATATAAATATGAGAAGATATAGGGAAAGAGGAGGAGGAGAAGAGGGGAAATCGTCAGGGGATAAAGCTGAGAAGAGATAGGGAAAGAGGAGGAGGAGCCCAAGAACAGATCATACAGAGAAGGAGGCAAATCATTCACAAATTTAGACTACTCACACTCACACTTGTGTGATAGAGAATTAGAGGGAAAATTTGCGCGACAGAGAAGAAGGGAAATGGGCAGGAGATAAAGCCGAGAAGATCTAGGGAAAGAGGAGGAAGAGGAGGCCAAGCACAGAGACAAAGACAGAGAAGGAGGCCACCAAGCATTCTGCCGTCGAAAATGGTAATTTCATGGGCTTTGTCCCCAAACCCAAATCTAACTATTGTTTGTGCATCACTGTGTTTGTGAGTATAGGATCGACTCCCAATACATAGTTTTAAAAATGCTAGTTTGAAAACAATTTGATCTAGTTTGAAATTCTAGTTAGAAATTTACATTTGAGCTTAGCTCCCCTTGGAATATTGTCACAATAAGTATGCGCAAATACGTCCCTTGGCATATTCACTGTTTTGGGTTTGAGTTTAGCAATCTTGGGGTTTGGGCATCCATGTTGTTGTAGGGTTTAGGGTTGTTACTTTTGGTTAATATGTTCTTTAAAAATGTTGAAATTCTTGAAAATTCAAATACTGAAAAAACTCTAAATAAACAACATAAATAATTCCTAAACAAATAAAACAACAAAAAAATCCTACCTCTAATCTTGAACACCCTAACAACAACTAAGAAATGAGTGTTAGAGCATGTAGTTTTGCATATTGGGCCTATTGATATGAAACCCTAGTTGTGGCACAATGAAACCCTTGCAATATTCTATTGTTTGTATGCTTGAATGATGCCCAATATGAATTTGTGGTAACCCTATATGTGGAAATGTGTCCTCTTGTTCACTTTAAGCATACATGTGTTGTGGGAGAGATGAAGTTGAAGACATGCAAGGAATGAAATAAAACATGAGTAGATGATGCCCTTTTTTGGGTTTATCACAAACATGTTGGGTTAAAATTGGAGTTAACGAATTTGAATTGATCATACTTTGTCCTCTAGGGTTAACTCCTATGACTTTTTCCTCTTGACCTGCAATACAAAAATGAAAAATAAATGTTACATAGCCTATAAACCTAGCTTTATTTGATTTTATATTTTCAAATAACAATATGCACTTTTGTTATGAAGTGATGGGTGCTTGAAGTGATTCTAAACCTAATCCAAATCCCTAGTTCATGTCACACCAAACCTACACTAAATCAAGCTTATCGACAAAGTCATCCAATATGCTAACTCCTGAGTCAAGCCATGGATTAAGCCACACATCAAGCCTTAGGGTTTCTAGCCATGATTTAAGCTTCATGTTCAAAGCCACAAATTGTGTCATATACCTAAAGCCACAGGTCATACCACACAATGCATAGGTCCAAGACATGGATTCAAACCTCAACTTAGTTACATGTCGACACATAAACCAAGCAAGCGCCAAACTCTTTTCATTCCACACATTAACCAACACTAAGCCCAATGCAAGCGCCGTGTCTTCCCTTTATACATCTCATTGATACAACAATGTAAGCGTTGGCATACATGAAGACATCCTGTGTGCCAACTATCAACACTCTTGCAACAAAGGCATATCCCATTATAGCTACTGCAGGACAACGATCAAAGGGTGTGGATCAAATAAAGTGTTGTTATGATTGATATTGAATTAAATGCATTTATGATCCAAATAGAAAGTTTTGAAACAATTTTGAAAACCTACAGTTTCGACAACTTAGCCGGATTTCAAAAGGCGTTCTTAGCCTCCAAAACCATAACTTTTGGCAGCTTACTCTCCATGAGGTTCGAAAAATAAGTGTTGAAAAATACCTATCATAAGTCTTTGCATTAGTATCCTTAAAGGGATTCCATGTGCATAGGTTAGATGAGAATATTGTTGGTTGGTGCATTGGAGAATGGTTACATGGATATGTGTAAGACTTAGAGAATGCGAGGTAACCATGTAGTCACATTAATGTGCCGACTTAGTTTTTCTTCACATTATATAATATAAATTGAGTATTTTTTGAAGAGAGTTAGTCCTTCAAGAATTTATCTTAGGTATTTGATCTTGAGATCAATGACTTAAATTGTGGATATTCACTCCTAATATATGTTGTAAAAATTGTCAAAAAACTTGAAATTTGTGGATATTCATATCCTTTGACTAGGATATGAATCACACAAGGATCTTGAGTAGTTATATTGTCAAATTTAAGAACAAACCTCATATTGGTTCTTAGAATGGGCCAATTGGTACCCATTTCCCTCTAGGGCACTAGTTTTCCATCGTCGAGTTCTTTCATGTTACCTTGAGTGTCGAGAGAGTATTGAAAAATTGTTCTAGATTTCCTCCCAAGGTTTGGAGGTCCAACTCTCTCAAACTTTGACTCTCCCTTGAGGACATCATAAGATAATTTATTGATACCTTCTCCATTGTCAATGATCATATAGGGACATTTTGATCCTCTTCTGTAACATCCCGCTCTAGCGCACTGAGAAAACTTATTATTTGAGGACACTTGCTTGCAAGTGATCTGGAATTTTCTGATGTTAAAAGATTTATACTTGATTATGATGCGTTATGATAGACGACATGATGTTTTACTATTTGATGTAAACAAGTGTTATTGACTCAGTTTTATTGAGTGTGCAGGGGTTTGGACCTTGATGATGCAGAGGCATCGGTGGAAACCCTTGGACTTCGAATTGAGTCAGGGAGTGTGCTAATTGGGTTGATTTAATTACTGTGATATTTCATTGATTTGATGATTTGATGATTGACATGTTCTGACACGATTGTTGATGATGCAGGCTGACGATATCTTGCCGACCAGACTCACATATGGAGTAAAGGGGCCACACACGATTTCCAGAGAGGTTGAGGGAGAGGTGTGGACAACAACCTTGCCACAGCGTACTAGCACTCCCGCCGTGGCTCGAACTGTAGGTTAACGATTACCTAGTTCGAGAGGATCCACGATGCCGTGAGGGTAGACTGCGACAATCGCTCACGATGATTCTAAGGGGCACGCAATAAGGTGGGGGCATTATTCCTTAGAGCCCTTAGTCTCCCACAAGTTCACCTGGCGGAGTGTTGACTCCAGGGGTTATAGATGTATACCAATCAGTCAAGTCGGCGAGTGGCACCCTTGGAGCACGTGGTGCATCCTGAAGGGCACATCGCGCAAAAGAAACACAAGAAGAAAGTGGCACCCTTGGAGCACGTGGTGCATCTTGAAGGGCACGTTGCGCAAAAGAAACGAACGAGGCGAGTGGCACCCTTAGAGCACGTAGTGCATCCTGAAGGGCACGTCGCACTGATGATGAGGAAGAAATAAACCTAGACGGCCCTAAGACATTAACACCTTAAGAAATCCTTAGACAACACCCCTAACCAATTGTCGCCTAGCTCAGAATCTAAGTCCTAAGCCTAAGACTTTTCTAGGGTAAAAATTTTAGTGTAACCTTAAAGAAAAAGGCCCTAGCATAAAAATAAAAATTCAAACAAAAACCCACTTAAGTAA
>ML784341.1:446487-481136 GCA_009831015.1 Picea engelmannii | reverse complement strand
AAACAACAAGCAGATCAACATCGTAGTGAAAGAAGTTTTGAAGTAGGGGATTGGGTATTTTTAAGACTACAACCATACAAACAGATGTCTCTCAAGCAAGCCAAGAAGGATAATAAATTATCACCAAAGTACTATGTCCCTTAGAAGGTGTTGCAAAATATTGGTACTATGGCATGCAAATTGGAGTTGCCTGCATCTTCACGAGTACACCCAGTTTTCCATGTTTCGTGCTTAAAGAAGGTTATAGGCGACAAGATCCCAGTTCAAACTATATTGCCAGAACTTGATGAGGAAGGAAAAATCATATTGGAGCCTGAAGCCATCACTGACACAAGAATTTGCCAACTGAGGAATAGATCCATTTCAGAGTATCTCATTAAATGGAGGAAACTATCGGCTGAAGATTCCACTTGGGAAGATGAGTCTTTTATACAGAAGCATCCAGAGTTAAATGTATGGTTAATCTGTATAATATTGTTTCACGTGAGAAGTATGAAAAATATTAAATATTCATGTTTAGTTCAACTTTGTGGTATGGTTAGAATATACCAAGGCAAGGTATGAATTGACGAACACATTGTGAAGAAATCTGTGTGCATGAAGGTGATAGAATCTATGTACAATATCGGATTGATTGAGTGCGCAATAGTATTATGTGTGAAGAGTGTTTGCATGCACACCAATGTATGTGTTCTGAAGGGCTAAGCTGAAGGGATAAGTGTGCAGTAGAATTGTAACATTTATTCCACTACTATAATTTTATTAAAAGAGGTATACTCTTGGAGCGAGACCCAACTTGGGTCTGGGCACAGTACCTTAAGGATGTGCGTAGTTATTCTGTTCTACTTGTAATAGGGAGCGTTATAAGTAGTATCCTCACACTAGGGTTTTTGAAGTAGCATGGTCCAATAGTGAGCTTGGGCCACTACAAAGAGTATCATAGTGATATAAGTTGAAGTTTGTATTGATGTGGCCATCCTAGGAGGCCGAGGATGTTGAAGTGGAAGCAGAAGCTACAATGTAACAATCATCATTAAAGCAGAAGCTACAATGTAAGAAAAACTTGGTGCTAAAATGGATGTTGAAGTGGAAGCAATTTTGGAAATTTTTCCTAGTGCAAATGAACCAATTTTGGTGCTAAAATTGAAGCTATATTTGGAGCAATATTAGGTGCTAACTCAGGTTCAATATCAAGTGTATTGTTTAGCATTAAAATAGGTGGAAATAGTGTTAGTTGACATTGTTTATGATGCCAAAGTAGATTCAAGGAAAATTTAGCGCAAAAGCTTATGTGATTACAAACGCAAAATATGAACTATCATTTTCTATCGATTTTGGTGTTGAGAAATCCACCATGAAAAAAAAAAAACTAAAAACTAGTGAAAAACCAGGTGCTAATTACCTATTTTGTTGTAGTGTGTCGATGCTTTGGTGGAGGGCATGCCAATGTTAGACAGAGAGGGAATTCATAGTGGAAGATGAGTTTGAAGTTGGAGGTAGTATTATCATGTGCTTGAATGTTGTGGACAATAAGTGTTGTGTGGAGCATTTCATTAGGTGGAATTCCACAACGAAGCGTGTTTTGGATGAGTGCATCTTGGATGAGTAATGTGTTGGAGGCATTTGGTGGTTGAAATGTTGGTCACCCCATGTTATTAAATTTTTTTTCATTGTTATCAACATTATAATAAGCAAATGGACATGAAAAACAATATTGTAGCGACGATGTAAACATGAATAGATCCTATCATTGCTTAAAAGCTAATAAGCTCAATAGACAAAATGGATCTGAATTATATTATGAAGGGGAAAATGGTAACTAGTAAAAACATTTAAGATGGAAAATAAATGAAAATGAAACCATATAGGTAATACATTGCGACACATTGAGATCCTAGTATATCATGATAACATATATTGAAATTTTAAATCACTATGTAGCATCCAAGAATTCAAAAAATAGGGTCTTGAGAAAAATTTCAATGTTATCAACGTGACCATAACCAAATAACCATTAGAAAAAGTATTTTAGCCACATGGGCACTTGTAGTTGCATCTAATGACAATATCCTAAGGTGTTAATGAGTTTCTCTTGCAATTTTTATGTGTTTCTTTTGACCACCATATAACTAGACCCCATAGGATCTTGCACATGTCATATATCCTTGGGGAAGACCTAAGATGAAATTATGAGCATTTGAAACCTCAATAACTGCCATAATCTACTCATGGTTGACTATTTCATCCTTTTCATAAGAAATATTTACACAAGTTGTTGTAACCTTTTGGCACTCTCACAGATGGGTAACTTTTGTAATTGTCAGTTTCTCAATGAAGCATTGTATGAGCTAAATACACAATGTCTATAAAACTAATACTAGTCCTTGTAATTTGTAATGGTGTATTAATTTTTAGTCTTATATTAACTTCAGTGACAATGGCCCATATTTATTTTTAATATTGCAATAACTCCAGTCTCATATTCTCAAGCCACCGCGAGGACTTTCAAATTAATAGTGAAAAGGTTGAGGTTTAGGCAAGCATCCCTTTGATGTTTTTTCACGAGTCCACCAGTGGCCTATGTTGAAAACAACAATGTTTGCTTCCTTATACTTTGAACCAGAGCTTTCTATCAATTCCAGTCTCAAAACTTCCTTCTTTATTTCATTTCCCTCATACATCTACCATTATTGAACTAGAAATGAAGACCTCAAAAATTCTATTGAACAATTATAGTCATGCAAACAAACATAAAATCCTCTACGTGTGTTATTCAACACCAAGAAAAAACATATGAAGATGAATATGGAAAGATTAAATACCTCATACAAAAATGCATAGAAACCTTTGGTTTTGAACTCTAGTCTTCTTGAGATCTCATGAACTCACTTTTTGTTTTTTCCCCATGCCGGAGAATGCAAACTAGGGATTTTGACATGTTTCTATTCGACAAATCTCCCACATAAGTTATCATTTTTCCTTGCAATAGCTCGAACTTATTTGTTGCATCCAATATGAGATAACAAACTCATTGAGTAAAATTCTTGACATATTTGCATGGTAGGTAGGGAAGGGCTATATTGATGTAATGATGGCTTAGCATGAAGATCATTTTTCCTTGAAATACCTCCAACTTATTTGTTGCATCCAATATGAGAGAACAAACTCGTTGAGTAAAATGGTTGCCATAATTGCATGGTAGGTAGGGAAAGGCTATATTGATGTAATGATGGCATAACATGAAGGGACATATCTTTTGAATAATATAAGTATCAAGTTAAAAAGATCAAAAAGTTAGATTCAACGAAGGGCATTGGATCCCACAGAGAAAACAATGTTTCAAATAGAATATCCATGCACACACTACTTGTTTTGATTAGAATATCTATGAATATATCAACTGTTTTGATCAAAATATCCATGCATAGATCACCATAGAAACCATACATTCTCTATAGGTCACATCACCATAGAAAATAAATATGCTATATAGTGAAGATCACCACAAGAACCAAACATTCATTAAATATATGTTGGCATGTATGGTAGAGTCCTCATAGTGGTATATTTGTTACAATTTCGACGCACAATTTTATTTATTTTTCCCAAAAATAATTTATTTATTTTTTATTTTAAATAAATAGTTTCCGTCGCAATTTCGACGCACAACAGAAATCCTGCTACAAATTTACTATATAAACTAAAAAAGTTGTCATCGTAATTTCGACTCCCCATAGAAATCATGTGACGAATTTGCTATATAAACCACTAAAGTTGTCGTCACAATTTCGACGTACACCACGAAAGTTGTCCTCACAATTTCGACGTACACCACGAAAGTTGTCGATGCACAATAGAAATTCTGCGACGAATTTGTATATAAACAAAAAAAGTTGTCGTCGCAATTTCGACAAACACCACAAAAGTTGTCGTCGCCATGTCGATGCACATGGCAACAAATTTGCTATATAGACCATGAAAGTTGTCGTTGCAATTTCGACGAATTCTTCACTTAGTCATATTGGTGATGGTATTTCTTCTTTTGTCGCAATTGTGAGAAGTTCCTACAGTCATCGCTCTTGCGATGTTAATTCAAGTTCATCAAACTTTCCACGTCACATGAAACGACGTTTGAGAGAATCAATATTCTTCACAATATCCATGACATAACGTCGCAAGCGTGTCGAAATAACCATCGCAAAATGAGCCAAATTTTCTAGTGTACTCTGCCTCTGAGTGCCATGGAAGTATGTTTCCTGCTGAACCAAGAAACCACTGTTGACCCCAAGCTGAAGAAACCACCAGAAGTGCTCTTCCTTTCAACTACACTAGCTGCCCAATCTAATTATGAATATCCATGCAGCCTCACTCCATCACCCCAGACATATCTCATACCAAATATGACTGTACCCCGAAGGTACCTAAGCACATGCTTCACTACTACCCAATGCACCTGCCTAGACTCAACCATGAACTAGCTCAAGGTGTTGACAATAAATAAAATATCTGACCTAGTGTTGAATAGATACATCAACAAACCAATTAGTTGTATGTACATCGTGGGATCCACCAAATCTGAATCTGAAGCTCCCAACTTCTTCAAATTGGTGATCATAGGTGTATTCATGGAATTATAGTCCATCATATTGAGCCTCCTCAGTATCTCAACTACATACTTTCCCTATCCAAGGAAGATGTCACCCAGTTTTTACTGTTTTTATTAGGTTATTTCCAAATTACATGAGCATTCAATGCATTTCCAAAAAAATAGTATAAAGAGGATCAATGAAAGAATCACAGTCATAAGGTATGCACCATTTTATCCTGGGAAACCCTCATGGGGGAGAAAACCCAACAAAAACTTCCTCAATAATAGATTTCCAATACAATGCCAAGATTAAGACAAAAACACCAAAGACATATTAAGACTTAGCATATGCCTCTCTTCTACTTCCTCCTGCAACTGCAATTTCTTTCAATATATGTGCACTAGATGAGTGAGTGAGTGTGTGTAAATGAGACACCAACCTCACATATAAATACAATTGTGATATGGCGTTAGGGTTGTGTCTCTTCACTTGGTTAAGACGACTTCTCCTAGAAATGGCTAAAACCACTTTATAATTACTAGGGGATGGATTTACAAATACCACTATACAAATACAATTTGACCAACTCAAAATCGAACAATAAAAACTTATCTCGAACTCTGAAGCCAAATCCCTCTTGCAACTAACAATGAGCCTCTTTGCTCTCATGAGGAACAAATCATCAACATACAATACCAATATAAGAGGATCCTCACCAACCTGTATGAGAGATAGGTTGGGATCCACTTCACTCTTGGTGAAGCCCATGCTCTGCAAATACCCATTAATCCACAATGCCCAGGGTGCCTGCTTGAGTCTGTACAAACATTTCTTCAACCTACAAACATGGGACTCCCTCCCATGTACCTCAAAGCCATGAGGTCTCTCTATGTACACCTCATCCTCAATCACACCATTGTGGAATGTTGTCTTCACATCCATATGATGTATCCTCCACCCTATAATTGAAATAAGAGAAATAACAACCCCGATAGAAGTATACCTGGTGACTGGAGCAAAATTCTCCTCATAGTCCACTCCCTCTTTTTGGGAGAACCCTCTCACCATGAACCTTTCCTTGTACTTCTCGATGCTACCATCCACAACATGCTTGATCTTATAGATCCACTTGGAAGTCACCATAGACCTCCCTTCTAGTCTCAATACTATGTCCCACACCGATTCTTCATGATGGACCGATACTCCTCCATCATGGCATCCCTCCAAACCTGTTATTTTGTTTCCTCCTCAAAATTGGAAGGCTTAGAATCAATGATGTTACTCATAAGTGTGACATAGCTCAAAAACCTATACGAAGGTATTCTCTCTCTGAAAGTGCCCCTGGGTGTTGCATGCTTCTCTGCATCTCTTAAAGTATCCTGAAGCCATCTAGGCCTCGTGTTCTCTTCACTACGAGGGTCCAATGGATCCACTAACTCCCCCGACTCCTCCTCATGGTATGAAGGTTGAAACCTTGTACTGAATGGACTTGTACTCTCCTCAATCTTCAGAGCCTCATTCTCCTCACCATCTATCTATACTAGATCCAAGATCCCCTTGTACCTACTATCATTGTTTGAAAAAGTAGCCTTGGAATTCTTTCGAAGTGCACAACCCCTGCATACACCCTATTTCTCTGCTCCAAACTCTCAAAGACCTATAACGATCCTCCTCAACATTAGAAAAGATATGTAAAGAAAGTGTCCCAATATCCTGTTCCAAATCTCGCATAGGCTATCATTGTCATGCACAAAGGCCTAGGATGGCCATCTTGTCAACTTGTAAAGACCACCATCACAAACACCAATGACCTCTGCTAAGTCAATGCTCAATCTTCTTGGCCATGAAAGAAATTTTCCACCTAAGAATACCACTGCATACCCTCTGTCCTCGATAGATAATATAGAAAGTAGGTTCTTCTTCAAACCCATCACATACAACAAATCACTCATCCTGAGAGGATTCCTAGACTTCATCTGAAATGAAGCTGTCCCAACTCCCTACATACCCATTGGCCAATCAATTCACTCCCTGTGACCGTTATTCTCCCAGTCATCACCCCACGCCATAAAAAACACATATGTTCATTGTTTAACCCTATTTCTTCACCATTGTGATGCTATTTGCAGATCCAGACATTGTCGACACCACGCCAAATCGAGCCTTCGATCCAACTAACGCCAAAGTTCACTGTCAACAAATGAAGTTAACCCTGGTAATTACAGTCCTCCATTTATTCACCTTGATAAATCTATTAGTCATGTATCCCAAAGATAAAACCACTGAGACATCTAAAAATCCATTTCTTCCCCCTCCTGTCGACCTGGATCATGTTCCCCTTGCAGATAAAGACTACAAAATTACATAGTCGAAGTGTGAATTCGACTTCTTCGAATTACAATTTTGGATAAAAGATATTTTCCTGTATCAGAGTGATGAGATTAGTCTCTTGGAATCCAATTTTACCCTGTACATGTTCCCCCAGACCTTCCATTTCTCGAAATTTTCCCTGAAATGTCAAGCCCATTATTTTCCTAGACAAAGGGACATCATTTCCTCTTCTGGTGAAACCTTGTTCACTATTAACCCCGAATCCATTAATCAGATGTTACATATCCCACTAATTGACTCTACAATCCCTTTCTCTGTAGAATCCGTGAATGACCTCTACTAGAAACTCTCCTTCCCCTAAAGAGCCCAGATTTTTGAAATCTTTTTGCCAGAAGATGCTTAGTTTCCTAAGAAAAACCCTCCCTATCCATCTTCCATTTTCTTTGTCAGGGAAAAACAGATTATTTCTACCCTCTGTTACCTATTAGGATACTTTTCAGATGAATGGGTAGATGGACCTATCTTAGGTTTTCTGTCCATTTTTTCCACAGAAGAAAAATCCACAGTCCATTTTGATTTCAGTCAGTTTTTGGCTGACATCATACACGAGCAGTTTTTAAAATTTTCAACATAAGGAATGTTCATATATTCCTCAGTTCTGGTGTACCTATTCTTTTTCTTTCAGTCAAACATATTTTCATTTTCTCTTCCAAAATTGGATCAAGAAAGAAACCCTTAATCAATGACTTCATGGACCTCACTAGTGAGGAAAAATTCAACTGAGCTCAGCTTCAAGGATTTCATTGATCGATTTTATCACCCAGTGGTTTGCATGCTCAACAACAGAACAAAGCCAAGAATCAATGAAGAAGTACACATAATTCTTCATCTCTCTTATTAGGACAAAACATGAGATTGGTATCTATACCAAAATTACATTGAAATAAGAGTTTATGGATGTGAATTTCCACCATACAGGTTGCCAACATATCTCCATGTAAGGATATTTGCATTGGAATATATCAGGAATATGGTGAAATCTGATGACATCCATTTTGTATCAGTCAAGAAGAAACAACAATTCAGAATCAAGACCCAAATTGGTTTTTTCATATGCAACAATAGAGTTCCAGAAGGAGGAGAAATGAAGTCACTCCATGACACACCAGACACTCCATGACACACCAGACCTGCTCAAAGAAGGAGAAATGAAGTCCACCATAGTCATGGAGTGACCACACTCATCAAGATTTCCAGGGATTCAGTTCATAGTGTCCACCTCTTCATCTAAAAAACAAACATACACTACTCTGTCAGCCGAGTCCTCTCATGAGAAAACATGGTCAAATATCTTTGAAAAATACAAACAAATCAAGCAGAGGAATGAACTCATAACCAATAGCACATATGCCCAATTATGGAAGCAGACATCTACTACCCAACATAGACTATTGTCAGCATTCGACACAGAGAAAGGAATAATGCAAATGGCATTCTTGCAAGTACAAGTCCCTCATCCCAAGATAGTTCTTGATTACAAGAAAACTTATTTTGAGTTTGATGTGAAGGAGGTCCATCTAGTGGAACAAATGGACATGCACAAGAAAACAGGGGAGATAATATTCTCCACTTTGACTAACACATCATTGACTCCTTCAAAATTGCAGGTGTCTCTGAATAACATCCATTCCCAATTGAAGCTAGAGAAAATCTCCTCTTTGGCCAAGGACAATAAGAACAAATAACTTGAAGAGTTGATGATAAATATTGGGTATGACCCATCGAATGTCAAGGAAGCTGAAGAATTGTTGAAGAATAAAAATGTTGATATAGCATCCTTGAGAAATAAACTGAAACTTCCAGCCACTGAAGATTCACAAGCAAAGGAGGTGGCTGAAACTGAAGGCCACAAAGAGGAGATGTTGAAGTTGATCATGGAATACAATGCACAGATAAGAGAGATGGAGGTTGAAATGGAAAAATTGATAAAGGAGAAAGAACAGAGTGTGAATATGGTTATAATTCTACTAGAGGAAGTCCCTCTTATAGGAGTTATTACAGCAAAAGCAACTACAACAACAGAGATTCCATCAACCATCCCAGTGCAAGTTCTAGATGCATATGAGAAACTTGTGAAGTCTATGGAAGACATGTTCCTTCAAGGGGAGGAGATCATAAAACTGCAAGAGGAAGTAAAAAACCTCCAGGGCCTAAAGTCTATGTTCTAGTCCAGCTATCATGCATAAATGCATAAGTCTCAGAGACTCAATCAACAACTACAACAACTACAGAAAGAGACTGTCATGGAAAAGAACTTGTCAGAGGCCAAGGAAAAAATCTAGGTGGATATCAACAAGTCTATGGTAGAAATATGGCCATTCATAAAGATAATCTTTGAACAACATGACCTGATATAGAAGGTGTAACACCCTGTTTCCCCCAGTTTGTAAATATAACTATATTGGTCGGGGAATTATGGAAAACTCAAAGGTATGAATGTTTGTTTTGATGTACCTTTGAATAAAAGGTCGACGAATGTAAATTCTGTTATTTTAATAGAAGATGAATATGTGTTACATGAATGCTATGAAGGGGATGTGCTAAGAGAGAGACCACTATTTCTAATGAAAAGGTGGTGGAGGGGACCCAAAATAGTTGTGTTAACCTCCACCGAACCAGTACCATACTGGATTTAAATTTTCTCAAGATCAGAACAACCCTCTGACCAGAAATGAATTCCTGTCAGGTTGGTAGGTGGGAAGGCCTCCTCAAGAGTTAATGAGAGGATGGGGGCAGACTGCCCACCTGTAAGGCTTCTAGAATTGACCACGGATGGGGGAATTCAAGCCCCACACAATCTTGCTGAGGAAGGAAAGAAAGGAAGCGTAGTGTGGATAGAGAGGGTGGACGAAGAGTGCAGATACGAGAGTAGAGCTCTCGGGTCCGAGGAAGGATTGAAAGTGAACAAGTGAGTTATGATCACAGGGAATAGGGAGACATAGATAGACAAAGGAGATTAACCTTCGTCCTTACCTATTCCTGTATGGGGATAAGGAGAGTAACCTTCATCCCTAACTTTCGTTGAGCTGGAAGTAACTGATTGAATCTTAGAGCATCGTGGCCTAAGCTCGGGGGTGGACAGTGATAAATCCATTGGGAGTGACTGAGCCTATGGTTGGGTGGAAGTGAGCACCCCTCTCAGTAGTCACATCACGCCTTATGGTTATGATAATTGTTTTTATGCCTTGAGCTTTAAATTGGAAATAATGGATGCATGCTTGTTTTTATATGCCTATAAATGGTTTCTACATTGAATGATTAAATTAAGGGTATGCGTTTGTTCCTTGAGAACTTTTACATCTGCTTGATTTTCCTTAGGCTCTAGTTTAATTCCCCAACAACACTTTCCCCTAGGAATTTCATCACTGTCCTAGAGTAGAGTGAGTACTTCCCTGATTGCGGAGGTCAAATCCTGCAATCACTGTGAGGACAAAGTCTTTTAAGCTCAGGAGAGGTAGTGCAAATATGCACAGGCTCTCTGCGAGGAAAGCAGAGACTAAGAACCACCCAAGTTTTAGACTAGATGAAGGAGCACAAGAACTATGCAGAAGACCCTTCTAGGTGTTAAGTCTTGGAGAAAGAGCGCAACGCTCTTAATCCTTCATAATTGACGAAGCTCAGGAAGGATAGCGAGATTCAGGTATCGAAAGGGAATACCCTTTCATTTGGAAGATGAATGGATGAGATCTGTTCGGGAGGATCCAAGGTCTGTCACAACCGCTAGATTTGAATAAGGAGAGCAGGCATTAACACCTCAACTACTTCAGTCTTCACAAGTTCGCACATCAGGAGAATCGCACGTTGGCGCGACTAAACTTTTGAAACTAGAAGTTGAAATGTTATATGGACCTTTAGATCGCGGAAGGTCGTGGACCATAGATCCGACGTGGGCGGATTAACGCAAGGAGTACGTGGGAATTCGAAATTCCCTAAGGACCTAGTTGCATAGGAGAAGATATGGATCATCGAAATCCACATCCAAATAGCGAGAAGTGAGCGCAGGAGGAAAATGGATCTGAGTCGATAGATATGAAGTGCGTGGACCAACAATCGTTGGATCTGGAGGAAGGTACATGAGACAAGTTCTAAAATCATCGGGACCATCCATAGGAAGGGACACGTGGCGAGAGATAGGCATTTCACTGACTTGCAGAGGAAGAAGGTCAAATAACATAACTGTTCGAACTCGCAGTGTGCAAAATCATGATTTGATCATGGTCGTCCATCAAGGAGCACACGTGGCGAGAGCTCAACATTTCGCTGACTCGCAGGGTGGAAAAGTCAAAGAGGGAAGTCGTGAGAACTCGCAATACACGAAATTCTGACACGCTTTAGAGTTAGGCCCCGGGTCACAGTGAATGGTCACATGGACAGAGGCCAAAGGGGGAGCTAAGGAATGTTATCCCTTTTCGGAGCTTGGGAGTTGGAGGATTTGGTGCGCCTTGCATTGAAAGTATCGAAGTCGGGAAATGCGACACATCGTTTAGGTTAAGCCTATGGTCATGGGAATGGTCATGTGAGCAGAGGTAGATAACGGTCGTTAAGCCCTTTTCAGAGCTCAGGAGTTAGGAGTCAGGGGTGGCTCATACGTCGAAGTCCTGATATGCGAAGTCTCGAAACACTTTTTTTGTAGGTGCACGGTCATAGCCTGTGGTCACGTGGAGGTGAAGCTCGCGCTTGGTGCTTAGTCACATAGGTGGAGTTTCATAAAAGGGATCTGTGGATTTTTTTAAATAGAGGTTCCAACAGGGAATTGAAGAGCTTCTCCAACTCCACAGAGTTAATAACAATCCTTTACAAGGAGGTCGAAATGATTCCCTGACCTTCCAAAATTAGGGACCATGAATGGAGTTTCTGTCCTCAAGGATTAGTCACTTAAAAACTCTATTTGGTGTACTTTTAAAAGAATGACACTCTACCCGACCTCTTTCTTAAAAAATTCTGATTTAAAAATGTTATTAAAGAAAGGAATGGAACTTTCTGTTGTGTGTATGCATTTAACAAATTGAACCGTGTATTGTTCATGAACTAATAGACTGTTAGCTAACAACAAGTATTTTTTCAACACTCGAGTAGTCAGTAAATCATGAGAAAACTCCAATACTAAAGGATGGTGATGTGTCATGAAGTGGGGGATGGCTCCCACAATAGAGAAGAAGAATCTGACGAAAGGAGGGTGGTGGAAACCCCTCCAGATCTAGCTGAAACTGTAAGGATCCTTAGGGATGAGTTACAAAGTTTCATGGCTGAAAATGAGAGATTGATAAAGGATCAAGAGAAACAAACCGAAATTAACAAAGTCTTGCTACATATCTTATCCGACATATAGAGGCAACTGCAACACAAACCTGCAACCAGTCATGCGGACTGACGACACAAGAAGAGAAGTCTGAGTCCACCTGAGACCCGAAAACATGACTCCATAAGTAACCCCACTAGGAGAAGTATCGTGAAGAAGTTCCAACCTAGAGGCAGGGGACACTCATCAGGAGAGTCCTCTGGAAATGAAGCTGACAACTCCAAAGGATCTTCTAGTAGCAGGGCTAGCTCGCATTCTCAAAGGAAAGGAAAGAGATGGAAGCGTTCCAAAACCCGTGGTCCCGAAGAGTTCAAGAAATCCAAACCACCCTCTTTCGATGAAGATATTAAGAAGGGAGAAGAGGCGGAAGCTTGGCTGCTTGGTTTAAAGAAGTATTTCAGAGTCCATGACTACTATGAAAACTTGAAGGCTCGAATACCCATCTTCAACCTGAATGGAAAGGCTTCCATATGGTGGGAAGACCTTAGGAATGTGAAAGGAGTCCATCAGAAGGACTTGTCATGGAAACATTTTGAGAAATACTTCAAGAATCAGTACCTATCAGAAAAATACATGGATGGGAAAACTAAGGAATTCTATGAACTCTGGCTAGGATAGCTCACCATAGAGGAATTTGTCAATAAATTCCTTGAACTACTAAGGTATGTACCCTACATAAAATATGAAAAAGAAAAAATGCAGCGGTTCATTAGTGGGTTACATCAGACCTACCGGGATAGGATTGAGTTCGACGAACCAAGGACCTTAGAAGAAGCTATCCAGAAGGCGAGGTATTGTGATGAATAGTTTGGAAGCAAGACAAGACCCCACGAGGACTGGAAGAAGAAGAGTAGTTTGGGATTCCATAAGAAAATGTTTAACTCCTCAAGATTGAAGAACTATGGAAAATATTCTAGGGGGATCCTTCCTGCTAGAAGTGTATATTAGAAAAATTTCCCCTCTCAAAGTGGAAATAAACCTTTTCAGACAGTCCCAACAAAGACCGATAACCTAAAGAAGGAACCCTTAAAATGTTGGGGTTGTGGAGAAAATCATATATTGAGGGACTGCCCACACAGACAACAAAATAGTAAGGGGGTATACAATATTGTCCTGAAGATGGATCTGGATCCGAAACGTCGACAATCTAATGACTACACTGTGGCTTTTCCGATGAAAACTGAATATACAAGAAGCTACCACCATCAATGATGTGGCTAGGAGCATGCCACAAATCTATGCAGCCCTGCAAAATAATCAAGCCGACCACCAAGCTTCAGTAGTGGAGGTGGAAGGTATGATCGCCAACCATCCAATTTCTATTTTAATTGACCTGGGTTCTAATTTGAGTTATGTAGCCCCTTAGACTACCAATAAGTGTAAACTGCAACCAATTAGACATGTTAAACCATGGTTGGTACAACTAGCCACTTGGACCAAAAGAAAGGTGGCAAAGGCCATACCAGCCCGTCAATTCATCATGGGTGGATTGCCCACTCAAGCGACCCTTAACATACTTCCCCTAGGATCTTACGACCTGTTGATTGGTATGAACTGGTTGGTTTCTTATAAAACTAAAATGGACTGTTATCATAAAAATTTAGAATGTGTGGACGAAGAAGGGAGAAAGATGACCCTCCAAGGGATTCAAAAGCCTGTCTCAGTGAGAAAATATCGACCCTTCAAATGAAGAAGTATTGCAGGAAAGGGTGTTCCTTATATGCAATACAGGTGTTGGAATCCATTAAGGACGACAAACCAAACCTAGAGTACCACCCCATATTAAGAGAATACAAGGATGTATTCCCAAAAGAAGTACCAGGTCTACCTCTGAGAAGGGATATTGACTTCTCGATAGAACTTACACTAGGAGAGGTACTAACATCTAGAACGCCACAAAGAATGAGCATGCCAGAGCTTGTTGAGCTCAAGCTACAGCTAAAGGAGATGATGGAAAAAGGATACATCTGACCTAGTGTATCTCCGTGGGGAGCGCCTGTCATATTTGTGAAAAAGAAAGATGGCACACTTCGACTATGCATAGATTACAGACAACTCAATAAGGAAACCATAAAGAACAAGTACCCCTTACCAAGAATCGATGACTTGTTCAACCAATTAGGAGATGCATCCATCTTCTCGAAGATCGACCTAATATCTAGCTACCATCAAGTCCGGATTAAGGATGAAGACATCCACAAAACAACCTTCAGGACGAGGTATGGTCACTACGAATTTGTGGTGGTGTCGTTTGGGTTAACCAATGCCCCCGCCACCTTTATGTTCTTGATGAATAATGTACTCAACAAAATTTTGGACAAATTTGTATTGGTTTTCATTGATGATATCCTAATCTACTCCAAGAACAGGGAGGAGCATGAAGAACATATTAGACTCGTACTTCAAGTACTAAGAGAGCATCAGCTCTACGATAAGTTTAGCAAGTGCAATTTCTTTCAGAAGCAAGTCCATTACTTAGGCAATGTCATATCTAAGGAAGGGGTGGCAGTAGACCCTGACAAGATTAGATCCATTATGGAATGGCCTACCCTGAAAGATGTATTCGATATTAGTTCCTTCATGGGCTTAGCAAGATATTATAGAAGGTTCATAAAATGGTTTTCCAAGATTGGTTGTCCAATCACTGCCCCTCAGAAAAACGGGATTA
The DNA here is from genome assembly GCA_009831015.1 of Picea engelmannii. Lineage (NCBI taxonomy): Eukaryota > Viridiplantae > Streptophyta > Pinopsida > Pinales > Pinaceae > Picea > Picea engelmannii. The sequence continues at coordinate 466,189 of ML784341.1, read as the reverse complement.
AATTCATTTGGACGTAAAAATGCAAAGAAATATTTCAAGAGATGAAACACCTCCTGACCCATGCACCCGTGCTAAATATTGCAGACCTGGATAATGATTTACTCGTATGTACAGATTATTGCAAGGAAGGACTTATAGGAGTCCTTATGCAAGAAGGACTTGTAATTTCCTACGCGTCCAGGAAATTAAATGAACATGAGATCAATTATGTGACCCATGACCTAGAGTTGGCTGCCATAGTACATGCTTTAAAAATGTGGAGGCACTACCTCCTGGGAAGAATATTTTTTCTTATGATAGACCATTGTGGGTTGAAGCACGTGTTTGATCAACCAAAACTCAACGCCAGGCAAGCTAGGTGGATGGATCTCCTAAGATAATTCAATTTTGAAATCAAACACATCAAAGGAAAGGAAAATAGGGTGACTGATGCCCTCAATAGAAGTATAAAAACAATTCATCTGGAAACAATAAGCACTTGCGAAACGAATGTTAGGAAAAGAGTCAGAAATGCACAAGAGACAGATGCATTCTTCATGACTGTGACCTCATACATAAGACAAGAACCTACAGGACTAAAGTACGAAGGCTAACAAATGATCGAGGGAGGGCTATTGACTTACAGAAACATATTGTATATTCAAAACTGTGATGACTTGAAGAGGTTCATAATGGATGAACTACATAAGAGACCATATACTGGTCACCCAAGATATCAGAAGATGATCATGGCCACTAGGAAACAATTCTATTGGCTTGGGTTGAAGAATGACATAGATAAGTATCTAGATAAGTGCCTAGAATGCCAGCAAGTTAAGGTAGAGAACCGACACCCAACAGGATTGTTACAACCCCTACCAATCCTAGAATGGAAATGGGAAACCATCTCCATGGATTTCATCACCGGATTACCAAATTCGACCAAGAAAAATGATGCCATAATGGTCGTGGTGGAAAAACTGAGTAAGTATTCTCACTTCATCCCTGTCAAGTCAACTTTCAAGGCAATAGATATTGCCAACATCTTCATGAAGGAGATATTCAGACTGCATGGAATGCCCAAGGAAATTGTATCTAACAAAGATACCAAATTTACTTCAAACTTTTGGAAATTTCTAATGGCTAGTTGTGACACTAAATTGTTGTTCAACACAACCTATCACCCTCAAACTGATGGACAGACAGAAAGATTGAACCAAAAAGTAGAAGACATCTTGAGGATGCATGCAATGCATCAGCCTAAGAAGTGGGAAGACTACCTACCATTGATAGAGTTTGCCTAGACCAATGGTTATCAGGAATCCTTGAGGATGAGCCCTTTTGAAGTCCTCTATGATAGACAGTGAAAGATTCCAATCAACTGGAGTAAACCAGTGGACAGACTTACAATCTAACTTGACATACTGGAAGAAATGGAACAACAATTGGTTCAGATAAGACAAAATCTGAAGATTTCTTAGGATAGACAAAAAATTTACGTCGACAGAAAGAGAATTCCCAGAGAGTTCAAGACCGAAGACCATGCCTATCTCCGATTTAGACCTAGGAAGAGTTCTCTAATAATGGGATCCTGTGTCAAATTAGCACCTTGGTATTGTGGACCCTTTGAAGTCTTAGATAAAGTGGGACCCGTAGCCTATAGGCTAGCACTTCCTCCCACTATAAAGGCACGTGATGTTTTCCATGTTTCATTATTGAAGAAATATGTACATGATACTAATAATATAATTGATTGGTCTGTGATCCAGGTGGAACCAGAGGGATAATTCCTATCAGAACCCCAAAGCATACTAGACAGGAAGGAAACCTCACTCAAGAACTGAACCATTGCACAGGTCAAGGTGCAGTGGAAACCCTTTGGCCCAAATGAGGCTACGTGGGAAATGGAAGATGCCATGAGACATGCATATCCAATTTTGTTTACTTATGTACATACATATCGTTTTGATATATAGAACATCGAGGACAATGTTCCTTTAAGGGGGAGGGAATTGTAACACCCTATTTCCCCCAGTCTGTATATATAACTATATTGATCGGGGAACTATGGAAAACTCAAAGGTGTGAATGTTTGTTTTGATGGAACTTTGAATAAAAGGTCGACGAATGTAAATTATGTTATTTTAATAGAAAATGAATATGTGTTGCATGACTACTGTGAAGGGGATGTGCTAAGAGAGAGACCACGATTTCTAATGAAAAGGTGGTGGAGAAGACCCATAATGATTGCGTTAACCTCCACCGAACCAGTACCATACTGGATTTAAATTTGCTCAAGATTAGAACAACCCTCTGACCAGAAATGAATTCCCATCAGGTTGTTAGGTGGGAAGGCCTCCTCAAGAGTTAATGAGGGGATGGGGGAAGACTACCCACCTGTAAGACTTCCGGACCTGACCAGGGACGGGGGAATTCGAGCCCCACACAATCTTGTTGAGGAAGGAAAGAAAGGAAGTGTGGTCTGGACAGAGAGGGTGGGTGAAGAGTGAAGAGACGAGAGCAAAGCTCTCAGGTCCGAGGAAGGATTGAAAGTGAACAAGTGAGTTCTGATCATAGAGAATAGGGAGACAGAGATATGTGAAGGAGAGTAACCTTCGTCCTTACCTACTCCTGTATGGGGAGAAGGAGAGTAACCTTCGTCCCTAATGTTCGTTGAGATAGAATTAAGAGATTGAATCTCAGAGCATCGTGGACTAAGCTCGGGGGTGGCCAGTGATAAATCCATTGGGAGTGACTGAGCCTATGGTTGGGTGGAAATGAGTGTTAACAACATTACTTATCTTCAGCATAGGGATATCTGGGTCTGCAGGTTGCACGAGAAGCGCCCAAGAGAAGCACACAAAAGAAATCCATTTCGGGCCCAGGTCAAGTGAGCGAGCGCTCCGATTTCAACGTTCAGGATGTATCCAAAGAATCATATCAGCGGTGGATGCGAAATCGCAATTAGCAAAGCTGTGCTAAGGTTAGCGCAATGGATAGCGCCCATAGTATGTTCATAAATGGATGACAACCATTCATCCCAGAGGGCACGTGGCACGAGATCTGGTCGCGTCAGCTTTTCGGCAGTCGTGAGTGCAACGGGTGAAGGTTTTATGTCTTTGAACATCGCGAAACCCCGAACCCCGACAACGCCGAAAGCGTCGAAACTGGGGCGCGCGACACCGCAAATAAGTTCCAGGCATCCATCTAAAGGGAACACCTGGCAGCAAATTGAGCCATCTCGACGTTTCTCTCATCGTGACTCCAAGACGCAAAGAGCAGCTCCATTATATTCTGATGCGCGAGGTGCCAGGAGAGTCCCAGACCCGGGCCCACGGTATCGTCGGGAGAGTTAAGAGCCATCAAATCTAGAGGGACGCGTGGTGCCAGATTAAGCCGTCTCGGCATATCGCTCATCGCGATTTCTATCAGCAAGGATCAACCCCTTCATATTCACGAATGCCGAAAGCGCCTTGGGAATAGGCACGTGGTCACTACCCGTGGTCAATTGGAGGAAGAAAGGGGCTGTGTAAAGAAGGACAAGGCGCCGAGTTCAGTTTCAGAGGGGGTCGTCGCGATCTCCAGGCGCCGTCGGATCTGATCTCCATACTGTTTCTCGTCTGGAGTAAATGACAGCAAAAGCGGGTGGTTGAAGCCTCCTTTCATTCATTAAGTGAAGGGATGGAGGGTATGGCAAGCCGCCTGCTCGAAGAGGTACTGTGTATCGATTTTCTCAAAGAAACCATGCCAAAGTCCTCAACTCGAAAGAGAAGTCTGCGCACGCTAGCCTAGCACTTAATGGCTCAACTACCCTCCTTACAGGAGCCATGCGTAGTTAAGGTGACACTTAAAGAAAGATATCAATACGAGTTTGACTGAAGGGACACCAAGCCTTGGGTGACTGGGCATGCCTCTGTGAGGTGAATTTTCTTGAATATATAGACTCAGTCTTGGTATTTTTGTAATCTATCGATGGTTCAACAAGACTCCCAGTTGTAAAAACTTTAATGAAGAATTGTGTTCTGGTTATTTCTAGACTCTTGAGACTTCTTGCCTGATGAATGTCAGCTTCTTTCATATCTTTGTGTATGTTGTATTAGAGCAGATTGGAATTGGAAGATCCAATCGAGTTGTGACTGTTATAGGATGATGTATGTTGGATCACTGTAACAGTTGTGTTGTTCTAAACAACCCCTGTGAACTTCTCAGCACTGAACGACTTGGAATTGGAGGATCCAGTCAAGTCTTCCTTTCAGTTTCTTGAAGCCTTGAACCAAGCAGATCTTGTATTCAGAGTTTTTCCTCTACGAGCTACCGAAAGGCTTATTGCCTGAGATAGTTTGTTCATCCTTCTCCCAAGTCTTCTGCCTACCCATCTTTAAATCGACTCCCTGACTGAAGTTGGGTCAATACCTCCTTTGTTCCTTGTTATCAAATACAGTTCCTATTTTAAAGCGATACCTGTTCGAGTCTCTACCCATTCGATCGCCCATTTATCAAACAATGACATAAAAATTGATGGGCGTTGGGCTCTGCTTTTGCAATAAATCCAGGAGCAACTTCCAGCGCTAACATTTCTGGCGCCATTGCTGGGGACGAAGTTGAAGATTTTCCCTGGGCAGAACGACATTGAGCCTATGATTCTGAAGGTGCATCAGACATCAGAGCCCTTAAAGATTGCTACTGTGCACCTGGCGACTCCACTGTGGTGACTCCATTGTTTCCACATCACTGTTTCAGCTGTGACTACTGTTAGCACACCTGAAAGCTAACCCTAAGGAGCTTTCTCAAGAAGGTTTCAACAGCTGCTTTCTCAGCCTGAGAAGCTTCCTGGGGTAACGACAATGTTAAGATCTAGCCTTTGATGGTGAACAAGGACCAGACACGCTTGAAGCTGCGCATCTTTCACCTGGCGAATCCATGATTCGAGGATCGATTGGCGACTCCACTGGTTCGATATGGAGAAAATTCTGGCTCAAAGGTTTTCTTTCTGTGACTTTTCTCAGATAGTTGGTTTTCCTAATGCACTTCCTGATAGAGACCAATGGGAAGATTTCCTCCCTGAATTTCATGCAACAAGTTGGGAGGAACCAACTGAGCATTTACTGGACTTCCATGAGGCTATCCACCGACACAATATCACGCATGAGGATGTCCAGATTAAGCTCTTCAGGTATTCATTGAAGGGATCTGCTCTTGAATGGTGTTGGTCTCTTCCCGCTGCAAGCATCTGCTCTTTAACAGGTTTTCATACAGCTTTCAATTCATTTTGTAAAGACTACTATCCAGCTGATGGTTTGTTTGAAAACTGTTGTGAGGAGTTTTCTTCTCTTCAGGAAGCCTCTGCTGGCACTGAAGACCAGGTCCATGATGAAGCCCTTACTGTGGAGGAAAGCATCTGCTGTGAAAATATAGAGGTGTTGGACGATATTAATTGTGTTAGCCCCAGAACGGAAGCATCTGACATCATATCAGATGCATCTGTTCTTTTAGATCTTCATGAAGATCAACACGCCTCTTATGGAGATTATGAGTTTGCAGAGCAGATGTGGTCCATGGTAGATGGCTCACCTGAGTATTGGATTGAAGCAGATATTCCTAGCAGCCCTGCTTTTGAGGATGGAGGCCTTCCCGTTTTTAAAGAAGAAATTATTGTGGAAGCGGTTTCCTCTCTTTTTCTCCAGGGGTTTCCTCACGATATATGTTTACCTGGGATTAAAGAGAAAAAGATTACGTGTGAGAAGCCAGAACCAGTAGGTCCCACTATCTCTAAAACATAAATTTTTGACGGGATCATTGTTCTGGAGGAGGATCATATCAATGAAGGACAACCCCTTTTTGATATATATTATAGTGATGATGAGCAACAAGATTATCCTACTTTTGATCACTATAGAGATACTAAAGAGCCAGTCAGCAAACAAAACCACCCCATGGTCCCTATTTATGATGAATACGAATCGGACCTGGGGGAGACCGAACTAGAGGAGCAGAATATTTCTTGTCCAGAGCCAGTCAGCGAGCAGCCACCGCCCGAGAGCAGCAAGCCTACGTCAGTTGTCCACCATCAACCTATGCTTATCAAATATATTCAGCCACATGTGAACAACTGTGTAGTAGAGGAGGGTGTCTGTCACCCATTTTCTGGAATTTTCCACTCATTCTATGACCCTGTCTGCAAGTACATGGAGTGGCATTTCCCCTATGCCTTGGAACCTCCCTATTTCATCTCAACTCCAGCCTGTAAGGAGGAGTTGAAGAGTGTAACCGCTCTGCTGCCACAGTTACACCATCCGCTGATGATCATCGACAGAAGGAAGGAGCTTCTATCCAGGAAGTTGCTTGAATGGCTATGGTGGAAGTTTTCTTTCACCTAGCCCATGTAAAGTGTTTTATTAGCTTAGGAATGTACATAAATAAGCTCCTATAAGCATGAACATTTAGTTTGTTTTGTTTTTATTTTTTTGGCCTATATTTTCAGCAGCAGGATGTTTTGAGCCTGACTCCATAGCCCAACAACAAGGCACTGAAGCAGCGGAATGAGTTCTTAGAGCATCACAGGGATGACTCTATCCCCCGTGGAGCCTAATTTTAGCAACATTACTTGTCTTCGGCATAGGGATCTCTGGGTCTGCAGGTTGCACGAGAAGCGCCCGAGAGCAGCACACAAAATAAATCCATTTCGGGCCCAGGTCAAGCGAGCGAGCGCTCTGATTTCAACGTTTAGGATGTATCCAAAGAATCAGATCAGCGGTGGACGGGAAATCACGATTAGCAAAGCTGCGCTAAGGTTAGCGCAATGGATAACGCCCATAGTATGTTCAGAAATGGATGACAACCGTTCATCCCAGAGGGCACATGGCATTAGATCTGGTCGCGTCGACTTTTCGGCAGTCGTGAGTGCAAAGGGTGAAGGTTTTATGTCTTTGAACCTCGCAAAACCCCGAACCCTGACAACGCCAAAAGCGTCTAAACTGGGGCCCGCGACACCGCAAAGCAGTTCCAACCGTCCATCTAAAGGGAACACCTGGCAACAAATTGAGCCATCTCGGGGTTTCGCTCATCGCGACTCCAAGACGCAAAGAGCATCTCCATTATATTCCGATGTGCGAGGTGCTGGGAGAGTCCCGGACCCGGGCCCACGGTATCGTCGGGAGAGTTAAGAGCCATCAGATCTAGAGGGACGCGTGGTGCCAGATTAAGCCGTCTCAGCATATCGCTCATCGCAATTTCGATCAGCAAGGATCAACCCCTTCATATTCGTGAACGCCGAAAGCGCCTTGGGAATAGGCATGTGGTCACAGTCCGTGGTCACTTGGAGGAAGAAAGGGACTATGTAAAGAAGGCCAAGGCGCCGAGTTTAGTTTCAGAGGGGGTCGTCGCGATCTCCAGGCGCCATCGGATCCGATCTCCATACTGTTTCTCGTCTAGAGTAAATGACGGAAAAAGCGGGTGGTTGAAGCCTCCTTTCATTCATTAAGTGAAGGGATGGAGGGTATGGCAAGCCGCCTGCTCGAAGAGGTCCTGTGTATCGATTTTCTCAAAGAAGCCATGCCAAAGTCCTCAACTCGACAGAGAAGTCTGTGCACGCTAGCCCAACACTTAATGGCTCAGCTACCCTCCTTACAGGAGCCATGCGTATTTAAGGTGACACTTAAAGAAAGATATCAGTACGAGTTTGACTGAAGGGACACCAAGCCTTGGGTGACTGGGCACGCATTTGTGAGGTGAATTTTCCTGAGTATATAGACTCAGTATTGGTATTTTTGTAATCTATCAATGGTTGAGCAAGACTCCCAGTTGTAAAAACTTTAATGAAGAATTGTGTTCTGGTTATTTCTGGACTCTTGAGACTTCTTGCCTGATGAATGTCAGCTTCTTTCATATCTTTGTGTATGTTGTATTAGAGCAGCTCGGAATTGGAGGATCCAGTCGAGTTGTGACTGTTATAGGATGATGTATGTTGGATCACTATAACAATTGTGTTGTTCTAAACAGTCCCTGTGAACTTCTCAGCACTGAACGAATTGGAATTGGAGGATCCAGTCAAGTCTTCCTTTCAGTTTCTTGAAGCTCTGAACCAAGCGGATCTTGTATTCAGAGTTTTTCCTCTACGAGCTACCAAAAGGCCTGTTGCCTGAGATAGTTTGTTCATCCTTCTCCCAAGTCTTCCACCTACCCATCTTTAAATTGACTCCCTGACTGAATTTGGGTCAAGACCTCCTTTGTTCCTTGTTATCAAATACAATTCCTATTTTAAAACGCTACCTGTTTGAGTCTCTACCCATTCGATCGCCCATTTATCAAACCGTGACATAAAAACTAATGGGCGTTGGGCTCTGCTTTTGCAAGAAATCCAGGAGCGACTTCCATCACTAACAACGAGCACCCCTCTCATAAGTTTCATCACACCTTATGGTTTTGATAAGTTTTTTTATGCCTTGAGATTTAAATTGGAAATAATGGATGCATGCTTGTTTTTATATGCCTATAAATGGTTTCTTCATTTAATGATTAAATTAAGAGTATGCGTTCATTCCTTGAGAACTTTTACATATGGTTGATTTTCCTTAGGCTCTAGTTTAATTCCTCAACAACACTTTCACCGGGGAATTTCATCATTGTCCTAGAGTAGAGTGAGTACTTCCTTGATTGAGGAGGTTGAATCCCGCAATCACTGCGAGGACAGACTCTATTAAGCTCATGAGAGGTAGTGAAAATATGCATAGGCTCTCTATGAGGCAAGAAGAGACTAAGAACCACCTAAGTTCTAGACAAGATGAAGGAGTGCAAGAACTGTGTAGAAGATCCTTCAAGGTGTTAAGTCCAGGAGAAAGAGTGCAACTCTCTTAATCCTTCATAACTGAAGAAGGTCAGGAAGGATAGCGAGATTCAAGTATAGAAAGGGAATACCCATTCGTTTGGAAGATGAATAGATGAGATCCGTTTGGGAGGATCCAAGGTCTTTCAGAACCGTCGGATTTGAAGAAGGAGAGTAGACGTCAACGCCTCGACTACTTCAATCTTTGCAAGTTATCACATCAGGAGAATCACACATTGGCACGACTAAAATTTTGAAACCAGAAGTTGCAATGTGATCTAGACCATTAGATTGAGGAAGGTCATGGACCGTCGATCCGACGTGGGTGGATTAATGAAAGGAGTACGTGGGAATTCGAAATTCCCTAAGGACCCAGCTACAAAGGAGAAGATCTGGACCGTCGAAATCCATGTCCAGACAACGAGAAGTGAGTGCAGGAGAAAAACGGATCTGATTCGTCAGATCTAAAGCACGTGGACCAACAGCCATTGGATCCGGAGGAAGGTGCACGAGACAAGTTTTGAAATCATCGGGACCATCCATCGGAAGGGACACATGGCGAAAGCTCAGTATTTTGCTGAATCGCAGATCAAGAAGGTCAAAGAACATAACTGTTCGAACTCGTGATGTGAGAAATCGCGATTTGATTGTAGTCATTCATCAAAGAGGACATGTGGCAAGAGCTCATCATTTCGCTGACTCGCATGGTGGAAAAGTCAAAGAGGGAAGTCGTGAGAACTCATGATACGTGAAGTTCCAACACGCTTTAGAGTTAGGCCCCAGGTCATAGTGAATGGTCACATGGATGGAGACCAAAGGGGGAGCTAAGGAACATTATCCCTTTTCAGAGCTTGGGAATTGGAGGATTTGGGGTGCCTTGCATCGAAAGTCCCAAATTCGTGAAATGCGACGTGTCGTTTAGGTTAATCCTATGGTCATGGGAATGGTTAGGTGAGCGGAGGGAGCTAACGGTCGTTAAGCCCTTTTCAGATCTTGGGAGTTCAGAGTAAGGGGTGGCTCATACGTCGAAGTCCCAACATGTGAAGTCTCAAAACACTTTTTGTGTAGGCGTGCGGTCACAACCCGTGGTCGTGTGGAGGTGAAGCTCATGCTTGGTTCTTAGTCACATAGAAGGAGTTTCATAAAAAGGACCTGTGGATTTTTTTAAATAGAGGTTCCAGCAGGGAATTGAAGAGCTTCTCCAGCTCCACAGAGTTAAGAATGATCCTTGACCAGGAGGTCGGACTAATTCCACGACCTTCCAAAATTAGGGACCATGAATGGAGTTTTTGTCCTTTAAGAAAAAAAAAAAAAAATACGCCCCATGATGGGTGTGTTACAGAAGGCCATAAAAGCAACTGGGAAAATAAGAGAAGAGTTAGGAAAAAGACCTACAAAGGCCACTAAGCTCATCAGATTCCTAAACTCCAAAAACAAGCAGGAGTTATAAGCAATGGAGATTGAAGAAAGGACAAATATCATCCTTGAGGTCAAGAAGGTCTTGACCATGAAAGGATTGATGATGCAACTAGAGGAGAAGACTCAGGTGATGGGCATTGGAGTTTGGATATTTTTCATCAATATTGAAGTACTACACAAGAAGGGTCTCCCTCGACTGCTAGTACTCAATGACAAGCTAATCACTCTGTCAGATTACAAGCAGAAGATCAGTGCAGTGGAAAAGGATGGTTCCAAGTTTGCGGGTATACAGGGAAGCATTACTGGAAAATATTTCCTAGAGACATTACATTTGAACCTGAGCATCCAACATGAGATAAAACATATTTTTATCACCAAGCCCACTTTTTCCAAGTATATTGAGATGGACGAAATATACAGAAAGCTACTCAAGGTTTCCATCCCTAGTAAAAAGAGATGGGAAGATTTGTGTTATTTACTTGAGTAAAGTTGATTTGTAATTTTGAGTCAACATGGAGCAGACAGTCAATTCAAAGTGATGAGTCACCAACTACTTCCACAAAGTCAGCACCAAGGATCCGAATAGATCAACATAATTCCTATATTTTGTAATATGAGATCTAATTAGTTAGAGTTTTCCTCCATAATATCCTAGTCATTTATGACAGGATCAGATGTAAATTATTGTATAAATACTTCTTCCTTCGAAGTAGTGAGTGTTTATTTTTGCACCCATGAGCTATTGTGTAAAATTTTCAAAGGATCAACCAGTAATAAAACAAGCCTATTTACATGATTCTCGTGTAAAATTGTTGGTCATGTCTCTCTTTCCCTAATAAATATTTTCTTATTCTCTGTGATCATTTATGTATTTCATATTCTAATCATTAAAAGGAAGTCAATATAACATAATTTATCTTGTATACTCTGTCTCTGGTCTTTTAATGGTCTATATGTTTTTCATCTGAAATTAAGTAAGGGAATTCCTAGTTGCTCCTTTGCTTAGTGGACTCTCACACCTTTTCTGTCTTATTCACCTCATTTAATCTCAATAGATCCAACAGTTTTACTACCTTTCCCTGTGAAGAAAATCTCATAAAAAGATGAATTTGATCCTCATCTTTAATACAGACCCCATATCCCAATGGAAATTTAATGCATTCTTTCAACCAACGTTTACAAACAAACAAACAAATTTAGACTATCATAACTAGCCTAACATTTAAAACTTAAAAAAATCTAAATCTTACAGAGAGATCCCTCTCTGAAACTGGCAGGGCTAGATCCCAATTTCAAATGTGGTTTTGATAGTTACCTCTGTCAATTTCTTCTACCCTTTGACAACCTTTGGGAATTACAAAGTGTTAACATAGTGGCGACAATACTAGGGAATTGAACAAATTTTCCAACTTTATAAATTATCTTCCCTAGATAATAAAACTTTATTTCTTGATAATCAAAGATCTAAATTTCAAGAGATAAATGTTCAGAGGTTGTTAAAATTTGTAAATAATTAATTAGGTTTCTAAAAGTTTAATTTCTGGCTCCAAAAATAATTCATACCATATCTCACCCTGATCCAAAACTTGTAACAGTAATAGATAATCTAGAAAAATTAATCAGAAAAAGAAGAACAACAGAAAGTCAAGGGAGTAGTAGTCCTCTTCTAGGTCCACTTCTCTTCCAGAAAATCTTGTCACCATCCAAGACATCCAGTTTGATCTACCTTTTTAGCATATCCTTTTCAAAACCAAATCTGATAGCTTTTTGGATGAAACAATCCTAGATCAATCCATCCTCCAACCTAGAACCCCATAAAGACTCTCTCCTGGAATAGATTTTTATCAGCAAATCCTTCAAGATTTTGAGAAATTACAAGATTTAGAATCATACCTTGACCAAGCTTCGAATAAATCCTACATTAAATAGTCTGTAGAGCTTTCTAGATTTTTTTATCTCTGCAACGTCTATTAATCCTCAAGTAACTCATTCTATATATCCTATCCCTACTTCTTCCACATATTCTATCACTTCTCCAGTGGTTATACAACTTACAACCCAACCTACTATAGGAATTTCTCATAAACAACCTCCTCCACCAGTCATGGCAGCAATGATCTCCTTGTTTTCGCTGCTCCCTTCCACAATATGCCCCAGGATTATAATACTAGGATTCCTCAGTTTGATGGCACTGGAAGCCTTAATGCACAACAACATGTGGACAGAATGAATGACTTCTTCAATTTATAGGAAGTAGATGAGGAAGATGTCCAAATGAGACTCTTTGCACAAACTTTAACTGGTGATGTTAAGAAATGGTTCAAAGCCTTACCAGTTGCTAGCATTGTTGATATTTTTTCCTTTCACCGGTCTTTTCTCAGTAGATGGGAAGTAAATAAAAACCCACTCCAATTTTTATCTAAATATGAAAATATCAAGAGAAAGCAAGGGGAAAGTGTACATGACTATTTCACTCATTTCAAAAATATCTATAATGAAATTCTACTAACATTAAACCTCCTCAAGCCTTATCTTTGATTAAGTTCCCTGATGGTTTTGATGCTGACATGTACTACCAATTGAGAGAAAGAAACCTTGCAACTCTGGAAGATATGAAAAAATGTCTTCTGAGTGTTGAAGAAAATCTATTGGCTAGGAGAGCTAGACAAAGAAAAAAAAGGAGAGTCGCAATCAAGGAAGAACCATCCACTTCCACTACAGATGCCAAAATATATTCCTTAGTTAGAACTATGGACATAATGATGGAAAGATTATAAATCACTAACATGAACCCACCTAGAGAGAATCAACCTGGACCTCAAATCTGAAATCCCAATTTAAGGAGAAATCCTCCCCAGATTAGATAAAGAGAACCTAGAGAGCAAAGAGAATAGAGAAGCCCTGATCAACAGATTATGCCACCTTTTCAAGAAAACTATGTTGATGAGGGGGAAGAAACAATCAAGGGACTAGATGACATTCACATAAATCTTATGGGAATAAATGACAATGATTCCATCTTTCTTACCCAAGAAGAACATGATATTTTCCTTCTTTCATAGACTGAAGTAGATGAGGAATAATCAGAACAACAAGATTTTGAAAATGCAATAATGGAAGTTGATAGGCAATACAACTTGAGAAGTAAAAATTCTAATGATAATTCAACCAAGAAAGCTCCTGAAATTAAGAAAACCTCAGATACACTTGCTAAGAAAGTTCCTGAAAAGAAAAACTCAAAGATCCCTACAAAAAGAACACCTAACTATGTACCAAAGACAACTCAAATTGATGTTGCATCCACCAGTCAACCCAATCCTACTACACAAAAAAATGTGGTTGAGAAATCATTTTTTCCTAGTCAAAACAAAACTCGTACCACATTCAGTCTGGAAAGTGAATTGGATAAACTCAAAATACCAATTCCTCTGTCAGAATTAATGAAAAAGAATGCTTACAGATCACAAGCCCTGAACATAGAACCATGAGTGGGTAAAAACTCAATGAACATTGTTGATGATCAACCAGAGTTGTTGTTTGAACCAGAAGTCGAGGGAAAACTGACAGTGGTTATGTTCCTCCTTTTTACATAAGCTTAAATATTCATGATAAGACATTGCATAATGGCATGATAGATCCTGGTGCTTCTCATAACCTTATGCCTAAGGTTTTGATGGAGAAATTAGGGCTTGATATCACCAGGCCTTACAAGGATTTATACTCCTTTGATTCAAGAAAAGTTAAATGCATAGGTCTGATCAAAGACTTATGTATTACCTTGGCACAAATCCCAGCCAAAAGCATAGTAATGGACATTGTTGTTGCAGATATACCTCCAAAGTATGGCATGTTTTCGTCTCGATCATGGGGAGCCAAATTATAGGGTACCCTACAGCTGGACTTGTCCTATGCCACCATCCCATTATTTGGTCAGCAGAGAAGATTGTACAGAGAGACACTGATGAAATATATGGTCAGTAGTCAAGATAAACCACATAACTACCATGTATACTCTATTCATTCTAATTTGGACTCTTTTATTTTATATAATGATGGTGACATGGAAAGTCAAATTGCAAAATTGGAAGATGATGTGTATATCTTAGAAGAAAGAAAAGAAACCCCTGAAGAAGATAAAAAAGTGACAATACAAACTGATGAACCAATGGAATCTCTGTGAAGTTTATATTTTGATGGTGTTGTTAGTAAAGAAGGATCTGGAGCTGGAGTGTGGGTTTTCAATTCAAAATCAAGGTATTCAAAAATCCATTCTTAAAAATTAAATTTCTAGTGTACCAACAATATAGCCGAGTATGAAGCATTAATGCTAGGTCTAAAATTATTAAAAAAGCTTGGTTCCAAGAGAATTTCAGTAAGGGGTGATTCTGAGCTAACCATAAAACATAACAAAGGTGAGTACTCTGCCAAACACCCAAGACTAAGGGACTGTAGAAACATTGTTCTTTATTTTTTGCAATGCTTTATTGAATATGACTTGCAGGTGATTCCCAAAGGCCAAAACATACTTGCTGATGGACTGGCTACTTCAGCAGCGACTTGTAAAATACCATTTCATCCTAATCGCCAATACACAGTTGAGGTGAAATGTAAACCTGATGTCCAGGACAATATCAGGTATTGGCAAGTTTTTGGTAATGATGAACAGATCGATGATTTTTTTGCAATCCAAAAATGAATTTGAATTTGCAAATATTGATGTAGATAGTGATAATGAAAGTGTAAATAAAATAGATTTAGAAGAAATAAATGAAAAAGAAGAAAATTCAGATTTTTTTCAATTAAAATACAACATTCTGCCTAGAGGGTTAGTCCCATTAGAAGAATTGTTTGATTTTGATGATGTAGCTAAAAAACCAAAAAATTGAACCTACTAGAAAAGATGTTGAGGACTGTAACATAGGGACTGATAAGGAACCAAAAATGATTAAATTGTCAAAATATTTACCTCTTGCTCAAAAACAAAAATATATAGAATTGTTCAAGGAATTCGTAGATGTTTTTGCATGGAGGTATGAAGATCTAAAATATTATGACACTAGCATTATACAACATAAAATTCCCATAAAAGAAGATCATAATCCTTTCAAACATAAACTTAGAAAAATTAACCCAAAGTTAATGCCTCTAATTGAAAAGGAAATAAAGAAAATGTATGATGCTAAAATCATTGTTCCACTAAAGTTTTCTAAACAAGTCTCCAATTTAGTTCCTACCAGGAAAAAGAGTGGAGAAATCAAACTGTGTATTGATTTCAGAAACCTAAATAAAGTATCACTTAAAGACAACTATCCCTTTCACAAAATGGACCATATTTTGCAGAAGGTAGTTGGATTCAGTATAATTTCTTTGTTAGATGGATTTGCTGGCTACAACCAAGTCTTAGTCCACCCTGATGATCAGGAGAAAACAATGTTTACTACACCTTGGGGCACTTTCATGCATGTGAAAATGCCTTTTGGTTTAATTAATGTTGGGGCCACATTTTAGAGAGCAATGGACATTTATTTTGTGGATGAACTTGGAACATTCATTGTCATATACCTGGATGATATAAATGTTTTTTCAAAAACAAATGAAGAACACTTATTCCACCTTAGAATTTTTTTTGAAAAATGCAGCAAATTCAAAATCTCACTAAATCCCAAGAAAACTTTGTTTGGTTTAGAGGAAGGTAAATTGTTATGACACATCATATCTAAGGATGGGATCAAAATAGATCCTAGCAGGATTGAAGCCATCCAAAAAATAGACCATCCCAAGAATTTAAAGGAGTTGCAGTCTTTCATAAGAAAAAACAAATTCTAAGAAGATTTATCCCTAACTTGGCAGAACTTCTGAGAAACATAACCAATATGTTGAAAAAAGACACAAAAATAAAATGGACCATAGAAGCAAAACATTCCTTTGATCAATTAAAACACACTTTGACACAAGCCCCTATACTTATCAATCTTGATTACACCAAAGATTTACTCCTATTCTCTTTTGCCTCTAAGCATACCATTGCAGTAGTTATTTTGCAGAAAAACAGTGAAGGCCATGGAAAACCTATTGCTTTCTTTAGTAAATCCTTGAGAGATGTTTCATTAAATTATAACATCATGGAAAAGAAAGATTTTTCTTTAGTGAAAGCAATCAAATATTTCATATTATATATTCTCCACTCACATATTATTGCCTACGTTCCTAATGTTGTGGTCAAAGATATTATGACCCAAGACAATCCAGATAGAAAAAATGGTAAATGGATTGTTGTGATCCTTGAATATGATATTGAGATAAAACCAACCAAGCTTATCAAGGGTCAAGGATTAGCCAAACTGATGGTCGAGTCAAAATATCATGATTTGGATATTAATTTTCTAGCTGCAGTTGATGAACAAGAAGAGTGGGTGAATCCACAAGTTAAAGAGGTTTTCTCAAACTCTCCCTCGTATGCAAACCTTATTTTTGTTTTACATCATCTACAAGTTCCTCCTAATTTGAATAAAACTAAAGCTATATTTTTTAAACTTAAATCTATGAAGTATTTCATTTTAAATGGGAATCTGTATTGGAAAGATGTTGGAGGTATTCTACTAAATTGTTTGTTGAAAGATGAAGTTGATAAAGCTTTGCAGGAATTCCATGAAGGAGATTGTGGTGGACATTTGAATTGGTAGACCACTTCCAATACAATTCTTAGAGTTGGTTTCTACTAGCCAACTTTGTTTGAATATATCCACAAGAAAGTGACCTCTTGTCATAAATGCTAGATCTTTGAAGGCAACAAGAAACTTATGCCTTTAACCTTGAAGCCAATTTTAGTTGAAGCTCCATTTCAATAATGGGGTTTGTATTTCATTGGAGAAATCCACCCACATTCATCAGGCCAACACAAGTGGATTCTCACAGCCATTGATTATTTCACCAAGTGGATTGAAGTTGTACCCACCAAGCAAGCCACTGATGTTGTGATCATAAATTTTTTGGAAACTTATATTCTTTCTAGATTTGGATGCCCCGGGAAAATTATCAATGAAAATTCAACAACATTCAAATAAAAAAAGATGATAGAGTTGTGAATTTTCCAGGTCCTATCAGCTGCCTTCTTGGTCTGTCTTTGACCAAGCAAAGGCTCTAATAGGACCTAGAGAATTCACATGGTATCAGAGCTTCGTTTGCTGATTTTTGGGACAGTTTGGACAGCAATTTGTGTGGCTGCTATATACTTTCATCTGGCAGATTTTGAGGACAGCCATTGATTTCTTCAGTGGTTGACACTTGGCAGAATTTTTCAGTGATTTTTTTAGCAGTTTGAGACACCCAGAGATCAATCTCTTTTCACACCTACGCAGTAGGAGTGAGGCTGATTTCGTTGACCTCTTTTCACACCCATTCTGTTGGGAGTGAGGTCAGTTCACATTGTCTCTTTTCACACCTGTTTTGACAGGAGTGAGACAGTGTGTTCCTTGGAAGAGCAGCATCAGTTGGGGATTGCAGATTGGCAGTGATGTTAGCATCTCAGATGCGAGTTGAGGATAGGCTAGCTGGGGCTAGCAACTGGTCTTCTTGGAAGGCTAGAATGGTCTTCATCTTGGAGGACCTCGAGCTATGGGATATAGTCAAGGCGGTTGTTCCTGCTATTCCTGTGACTGCTCCCATCTTGGTGGCAGAATACAGGAAGAGGAACAACAAGGCGAAGAGGACTATTTCTGAGGCAGTTCAGGATCACATTATACCCCATGTGACGGGGAAGGCTCATGCATATCAGATGTGGGCATCTTTATGTAGCCTATATGAGAGCTCGAATGAGAATCGGAAGATGGTTCTTCAAGATCGACTCAGGAGCATTCGCATGCTCAAGGATGAGTCAGTGTCTTTATTTCTTGCTAGATTCACTCAGATCAGAGACGAGCTTGGAGCCGTCGGTGAGGTGATTGTGCCCAACTCTTTGGTGAGGCAAGCTTTGCATAGCTTCACCAAACCATGGGGTCCATTCATATAGGGCATTGTTGCCAGAGAGGCCTTACCCACATGGGAGAGGATATGGGATGACTTCGCCCAGGAGGAGATCAGATTAGTATCAGAGACTTCTGGACAAAGGCAACAACAGAGTGGTCAGGGTGGAGAGGATCTTTCTCTTTGGGAAAAGGGCAAGAAGAAGGCCGGCCGGGGTGGTCGGCAAGGTCCCAAGAATGGGGGCCAACCTAAAAGGAGTGGAGGAGCAGAGAGCAGCAGTGGTCAGGGCAGTGGTCAGGGTAGAGATATGAGCAAAGTGAAGTGCTTTGTTTGTAAGAAGTTCGGGCACTATGCAGGACAGTTTCCGAACAGGAAGACGAAGAAGGGTGGTACAATGGCTACATCAGAGGAGACAGACGTTCAGACTCAGTTTCAGTAGGAGTGTGCATTTCCTGTTTGTTGCAGTTCGGTTGAGTATTCACCACATATCTGGTATATTGACAACGGAGCATCGAGCCACATTACTAGTGTTCGAGAGCATTTTTCTGATCTCAGAGACACCGAGGTCAGGATAGACATCTCTCTTGGAGATAACAGAGTTGTTATAGTTGCTGGGATTGGCACAGTTTCTTTTAGGAGAGAGAACTTGCCACCTATATCATTTACTGATGTTCTCTTCGTCCCGGGGATGAAGAAGAACTTGATTTCAGTCTCCACCCTCTAGGATAGAGGTTTTGAGGTCTCATTCAGGGGCACCGAGGTACTCATTTATCCTCGAGGTTTCTCTATAGACTCAGGACAGGTGATTGGAGTGAGAGAGGGAGACCTGTATCGATTACTCTTTTAGCCACTACATGCATTGGTGGCTAGTAGCGACAACAACGGACAGTTGTGTGAGTTGTGGCATCGTAGGATGGCTCACCTACATCATAGGGCTCTTGGAGGACTGAGAGATATTGTGACCGGTGTGCCATAGATCAGCATAGAGCATCAGGATGTTTGTAGAGGGTGTGTGCTTGGCAAGTTTTCCAAGGCTTCTTTCCCCAGCAGTGACATCAGGTCAGCTGGGATACTGGATTTAGTACACACGGATGTGTGTGGGCCCATGTCTCAGAAGTCCTTGAGTGGTTGTGAGTATTATCTCACATTTATTGACGACTACTCGAGGAAGACTTGGATCTATTTCCTGAAGGCCAAGAGTGAGGTCTTCAGACAGTTCCAGGAGTTCAGGGCTCTTGTGGAGAACCAGTCGGGAAAGAGGATCCAAGTTTTGCGGTTGGATAACGGGGGAGAGTATTCCTCGAGACAGTTTGTAGACTTCTGTGCACAGCGTGGCATCAGGAAAAACATGACCGTACCCTACAACCCCCAGCAGAATGGGGTTGCCGAGAGGAAGAACCGGGCTATTACTGGTGCAGCGAGATCTATGCTGCATGATCAGAGTTTGCCTTTGTACTTGTGGGTAGAGGCATGTGCTACTGCAGTTTATCTGCAGAACAGGAGTCCCCATAGGATTTTGGG